>JANQAP020000523.1:1894009-1911118 GCA_026874005.2 Erythroxylum coriaceum
AATCCACCGTACTAAGCATATAGCTTAGTGAATAATAACTAATCTATATATAAAGTGATAACTCATCATACTGAATCGTGTAATAGCATAAGCAAGCATTAACAGATTGGTTTAACAATAAAACAGACATAATGCATTTTAAAACAGATTTTATAGTTAACAGAGTTGAATATCAAAAGAGGGTATAAACCCTTCAAAATCAGAATACAATTTTGTTTATTTCAGAATCAAACATATATCAGAACATCAAATCAGATGACTGGTAAGTCATTTGCAGAAGCGGGTAACGAGACTCATACAGGAGAGACCGAAGTCTCGACATTAAAGTGTCATAGGAGAGACCGAAGTCTCCACACCGAAGTGTCACAGGAGCAGCTGCAGACTCTTTTAGGCATGCCAATTTACTCACAACTAGGACTCAACAGTTTTAAAACAAAACAAAGTCATTTCAAACATTTCATGTGCAAAGCAAGTAGTCAATCATATTCACATGCAAGTAGCACTTCCAATGATATAAACATGCATCAAACACCTCGGACAATCATTGTCCGAAATTCTAACACAATCAGCATAAATCAAATTCAACAAGCAAAACAAAGTAAGGTATGACCATCTAAGATTACTCACAAAAGCTTCTTTATTACTTATTGCCTTAAAGTCCCGGCAATATCTAAAAGTGGTGGCTCTATGCATTCCTCTATAACATTTAACACATATACAAATCACTATTGTGCATGATTAAGCATTAATTTATGTATACTGAATATATATGATGCATGTTCATGACAAATTCTCAGGTATAGTTCCCTTACTAAACTGATGTAAACATCAATTGTACTTCAAAAGTTCCAAAATTCATACACTCATTCATTATTCACACACTCATTCACTATTCCAACTTTTGCTGAAAGTATCTTATTCGGGTCAACTTTTGTATAAGCAATAAGATTAAGAAAATGATGTATTTTTGTAATACTTTCTTCTAGACAATTGTTCCTCTATGTCTTAAGTTTCTAATGACACCAAAATCATGCAGTTTAGTTCAGTATTCTGCAAGTTGTGCCCAAAATACAGTATACTATTCCTAAATAATGATAGAATCCTAATTTCAACTTTAATTCAAATTTCATCATCCTTTGGGACAGAAACAAAATTACATTCCTTAATGAAAGTTGTAGGCATATGAGTGTCGTTTAATCCACAATAAAAATCACCTCATTTGGATATCTACAGGTCAAGTTATAGCCTAAAAACTGACAACTATTTAGTGAAATCCGTCCAGTGAAACCAGTACAATTCATTCACATCTTACACTATCAACACTCTTACTCCGACATTTATCCTTTTTACCACAATTCCACCTTAGTCATGCCTCAATTACACATCCATTGTATGTCCAGAACTCAATGCATCAACAAATCAATACACATTCTATCAAATCAAGCATCAAATACTTCATATGATAACATGCAATTAAGATTAGTATTCCCATACCTTCTTTAACACAATTTCCTCCTTCGATGAGCAAGCCACTCTAGCCTTGCAAGCAGAAATTACAACTCCAATATTAAGAAGACTAAGAGGACAGCAACACAGAACAATGGCAGGATCTAGCTTCCTTAATGCAGTAGCATGCAATTTCGTAAAGTGAAGAAGATGATCTAAAAATGCAAGCAGAAAATCCAGGAGGTGTGAGTGAGAGAGGGAGTTTCGGTGGTGTGAGAATAAGTTGAAGAAGAACTTAGCAAAACAAAACACCCCAGCAGAAAACTTGTCTTCTCTCTAATGCTAGGTGTCACTAAATGGTAACAACATGTGTCTTTTTGCATGTTCTACACTTGTCCCAATTAGGAGCTGCCATTTGTCACCAATAATTAGTCCCCGTATTAACTATCAATAAACTGTATTCATATAGGCCGAATTTGATAAAGTTGTCTCATGAAAGTTGTAGCTTATCCTCTTAGCTTTCCAATGGTATAAAATTTGTAATTTTTGGACATCGGAATCAAAAGATATGACATGACACTTACAAGTTTAAGTGTCACACTTAGATGTCACCAAGCAATTAACCATTTATAAACCATAAATTGTATTGGTTTAGGCCGAATTTGACAAAGTTGTCACATGAAAGTTGTAGCTTATCCTCTTAGCTTTCTAACGGTATAAAGTTTGTAATTTTTAGACATTAGAATCAAAAGATATAACACTTACAAGTTGGAGTATCACATTAGTTTGTAAACAAACACTAGATGTCACAATTGGTCATGCGAAAAATTCACTTCAAGTTTAGATTTTTAAGAACTTTCAAGCCTTCTTTTCAATTAATCATCACCGAAATCTTGTGTAATGTATCCATGACATATATTTCGAGACCTGGGGCTAACATTAATACCTTAAGTCTCTAATAAAGACAATAAATTCCAATTCTTTAAGTATGACTCTTTAAACCATAATTTAAGACATATGCAATACATATTCAATGAAACATTCCAACTAGGGTATAATTTGGGGCCTTACAATGTTAATCTCTAAACTTAATATAAATAAAATTACTCTTATTTTCTATATATATATCTATATATCGTCTAAAACCTTGACACAGATTAAAGCTAAAATTTCTTCATTGTCATGAAGATCGAGCGAAAAAGAAATGACAAAAAAGAATTTTTGTTTTTTAACAATTTATATTTAATTTTTGATTTTTAACCCCAACTTTAAACAACTCGGAAAAACAATTAATAAATTGAAAAAGAATTTTTTTCTAGTATATATTTATATTGGTTTAAATGTTCTTGAAATTAAAATTTTCACAACTTCTATCAAACCATATTAATAGAGATGGCAATTCAGGTTTAATGGAACAAGCGTGGGTTGACCAGGTGTTAGGTTGAGTTCGAATTGTCCATACTTGACCCTACTCGAGGTCCAACAACTATTAAAAAATGACATTGTTTTCTATTTTTATTAAATAGAAAAGATCGGGTTAAGTCGAGTCAATCTCGGGCTGAATTAAGTTGGTCTTTAAATATTTATGTATAATATGTTGATCACATGTAGCCAAAAGTATATAAGCTTTTAAAAAAAAGGTAATAATAAAAATGATAAATTAATATAGGCCTAAGTTCAAATATTAAATTTAACTAAGTTTGAGTTTTTTTATATAATTTTGACCATTCATAATAATTTAATTTAATTTAAATTCTTTAATTTAAAATTAACAAAAAAAATAAATTTAATTAACTCGAATTCAATTATTAATTGAGTTCGTGATTTAATATATATAAATCCGAACTCGAACCCAACTCAAGCTATTATAATCCCTAATAATATTTGGACGAGATTGCAATATTTGAAGTTCTCGAGGGACTTATTTAGAATATACGAAAGAAAGAAGCATTTGTAGAATATATAAATTATCCCCTTCATTGTTTCCTTTGTTCAGTCAAAAACGAAACAAACTCAACCAAAAGACGCAAACCCTCTTCCTCAAAACAATCATCATTTCCTAAGAAAAATCATAGATTTGAAGAACAGGATAAGCGAGAAAGTGGTCATTAAATGGGAATCGCTGAGGATTGAATTGAAATTGAGTACGAAAATAGGAATAGGTAAGAAGAAGAAGAAGAGATCTGAAGGTCAACAAGCAGTATCGTTGGATGTGGTGATGGGTGCGACGGGCTCCAAACTAGAGAAAGCTCTCGGCGACCAATTCCCCGAAGGGGAGCGTTACTTTGGCCTCGAGAACTTTGGCAATACTTGTTATTGTAACAGCGTCTTGCAGGTTTTTGTCTCTTCCCTTCTCCTATATCTATCTATCTCTTTAATTGCCCAATTTTGTTTTCATGTATTTTGTTTTGTCATTCTTCGTCATTAACTTTGATTTTATGTGTTATCAACTTGGTTTAGTCTGGATTTTCGATTATGCATCTAATTTGGAAGTTTATCGAGTGGTCTTATTGTTAAAAGTTCCAACTTTTAAACTTATGTTTTATCTGTCGGGTATGTTCATCGAATTCTATTGGACTTCGGTGTTATGAGAGATCATTGTGTTCAGGATTGGTTTCTCTCTATCTTTTTCATGTATTTTGAGGGATTGTTCATTTCCCTAATTAAGGCATAGTAGTGTTATTTTGCTGCCTTGAATGAGTTTCCTATTGAAGTTTTTTTCCTTTCCCGTGTTAGGTTTAGGAGAAAACAGTATTTGGATATATTTTTTTGGTTTCTGCGAATGCTAAGGTGTTTTCCTTTGGTCATATGGAGAATATTTCCTGCTCTTTCTGCAAGAGTGTTTGATGACTTGAATTGTTGTTCGCTGTAGGCACTTTATTTTTGTGTACCATTTCGCGAGCAGTTACTAGATTATTATGCAACTAACAAAATTATTGCGGATGCTGAAGAGAATCTCTTGACATGCTTGGCAGATCTATTTACGCAGGTAAGAGTTCTAGAGTGTTGTGTATTGATCTTACTTTGGGTTTTTTGTATGAAGATTTAGGATGGGTTCATGCTGTTTATATCTTCAATTGATCTCAATTTTCTCCCATTGGATTGTCTACATTCTTTTACCAGATGGTTTTTTATTTTTTTGGCAACATGATTATCTGAATATTGTACTCTAAAATATACTAGAAAATTCATTGCTTGACGATGAAGTTTGGTTATTGTTAAACAAGGAAAAGACGCTAAGAGGGAGCACTTTCATTTTAACATCTTTTCCAACTAGAAATCTTTCTTAACCGCTCATTTTGTCATACTTGTAAATTCAACTAGTCATCCCATCTGATGTGCTTTGCAGTACATGGTGTTATTAACATTTTCTTCAGCAACTCGCTCTTAGGTGAATGAAATGTAATATTTCCAGAGGAACTTTTTCTTTTTTTACTCTTTTCTTAATTTTCATCATGTCTTAATTGCATTAGAAAAGACTGTATTATCTTATCTACTGTCCATTAAAAGTTTTCCTCTGTTATTGGATCATTGTATGCGATGGTCATTATTGTTCTAAATGCTTTAGATCAACAAATGAAATGAGTCAATCTGGATTGTTTGACCTTTTCATTTCCTAAATCTTTATCTTATGCAGTTATTGACAATATTTCCAATATCATGCGATTACACCTGACTGACTATTGGTTGAACAACTTTGGTTTTGTGTCATGTATAACATTACATTGTTGAATTACAGAAGGGAGAAGCAAGAAAAGTTTTATATGTTGCAGTACATATATTGTTCATTATCGAGCTATGGTGCTGTAATAACTATTGTTTCTCTTGTTTGTAGATAAGTTCGCAGAAAAAGAAAACAGGTGTTATTGCACCTAAGCGTTTTGTACAAAGATTGAAAAAACAAAATGAGCTTTTTCGTAGTTATATGCATCAGGTATACAGCGGTTGCTGTCAGTTGAATATCCACTGTATTACTACTTTACAAAAGCCTTCTTGAGCAATATACTATATATATTATTCATATATATACTTCTTAATGCAGGATGCTCATGAATTTTTGAACTTCTTGTTGAATGAACTTGTTGACATATTGGAGAAAGAAGCAAATGCTGCAAAAAGTGACCCAGAAACTTCATCACCATCTGAAAAGGCTGTAAATGGGCCAAAAACTGCCCAGGCAAATGGTTTTACAAAAGAGCCATTAGTTACTTGGGTACACAAAAATTTTCAGGTGAGTGCTTTATTTTGTGTCTTCTTTATTGATGAGCTATATATTGTGTCTAAGCAATAGCAGACTATGACTTCCTCACATATGTGTTGCTGGATGATTTTTTATTTCTCCCATATTATGTGTTTCTTGATTCTCATTAATCTCACACCTATTGAACCAGGGAATACTTACCAATGAGACAAGGTGTCTGCAGTGTGAAACTGTGACTGCCAGAGATGAAACCTTTTTTGATCTGAGCCTCGATATTGAACAGAACAGCTCAATAACAAGCTGCTTAAAAAATTTTAGTTCCACAGAGACTTTGAATGCAGAGGATAAATTCTTCTGTGACAAGTGCTGCAGGTGGGTAGTTTTTGCCAACAGTCTTGTGGGTGACGTGTGTTATTGATAATCACCTTGTATGCAATGGTTTTGTTATGCTTGGGTTTTGTAAGTTTTGCACAGTAAAGCCTAGTTAAGCATTGCATTGTTGAAGCTGCATTCCCGATACATGAATGCCTGTCCTTTTATGTAAGGACCAAAGATGGGAATGATTGAAAAGCATTTGACTTGGGAATTACTTGAGAGTGGTCTTGATGCAGTAATATAAAACAGTTTGATCTATTACTTATGCCATTACTGTTAGTTCTGTGCTCTGCCATGTGCTCTTTAATCAAAGTAAATTGTACTGGTTGGAATCTAAGTTAATCAAAGGTTTCTTTCCATAAATAGAGCAATCAAAACTCTTTTTGGCCTGGCATTAGACATATTCAACTTTTCATGGTAGTTCCATTTGCTTTTAGTGTTTATATAACTATTAGTCTCCATTATTTATACTGATTTTGACAATCTTAGTGTCGAATCTTTTGGATGATTATATTTACATGCTCTTGTAGTTATTAAAATGTTTGGTATTTTTGCTACATCCAGTTTGCAAGAAGCACAGAAAAGAATGAAGATAAAGAAACCTCCTCACATCTTGGTGATCCATCTGAAGAGGTTCAAGTACATGGAGCAGTTGGGTCGATATAAGAAACTCTCTTACAGAGTTGTCTTCCCACTAGAGCTGAAACTGAGCAACACTATGGAGGATGCGGACATTGAGTACTCACTATTTGCAGTAGTTGTTCATGTTGGTAGTGGACCAAATCATGGGCACTATGTCAGCCTGGTGAAAAGCCATAATCACTGGTTATTTTTTGATGACGAAAATGTGGAGATGATTGATGAGTCTGCAGTTCAGACATTTTTTGGGTCAGCACAGGAGTTTTCTAGTAACACAGATCATGGTTATATTTTGTTCTATGAGAGCCTTGGTGCTAGTAACAAGAGTTGAGACGACGACTGGTTTTGTTGATTAGGTGTTTTAATCATTTAGATTGGACACATCTTTCATTGCCTTCTGTGGTTGGTTTCTCTTCCCTGTGTCCTTCAACCAGTGGGAAGAGCTGTCTGATATCCATGTTTCAGGTATGGGTTGTGAAAAATGTATACTTGGTTGTTTCCATGTACAGTGGATGGTGGAAACACGTTGCCCTTTTTGGTTCGTTTCAGAATAAAAGGTAAAAATAGCCGCGTAAATGGTGCAGGATAACTTCACCGGATAGTTTTATACTCTGCTTTCTGTAGAATTCTTAAACTGGCATGGCACATGCAATGCAACTGGAATTACACGAAGTTTTATCATCGGATTAGTTAGTTGAGTTGTAGGTGTTTGTGATAGATCAAATAGGTATTGGAATTTGTTGGTTTAATCCTAATTTAATACAATGTTACTGCCATTGACATTGCAGTAACATTGTACACTGGCATTGACTTTGCAGAGATTCAACTTACCTGTTGGAAGCTCCAGGAATAGAAGAGAGAATAGCAATCTAATTTTAATTCATTAGTATTTGCTTTTGCAAAATTCAGTTCTGAGAGGTTTCAAGAATTTCCGAGTGGATTAGATCGGTTAATCTTCCAGTTTAATACCAATGGTTTTGTTGAGTCCGGGTGGAAAGGATCATCAACCTCCTGAGTATTAGGAACCTGAAGATTGATTACAAGTACTTCTTGTCTTCTGGTTCTACCTAGATTATGATCCACTCTTATTCTTCCAAGAATTCAAAGCGTCCTACAATTTGATTTAGTCGCATGAAGCAATTGCAATCCCTGAAGTTCTCAAACTACATCAGATAACGTAAACTGTACAGGAGCCTGCACTCAGGCTCTCACCTATAGGTTCAATCAAGTAGTAGACATGAAAGTATCTACATCCAATAATGTCTCGAGGTCGATTATGTCATCCAAGTCTGCCATCATTCCATTGTCATAAACTCCCTCAGATGCAGCCTGAAAGGTTGTTATGAAGAAAACTAATAAGTACAACAATGCCTGAAAGGTCATTATGAAGGAAACTAATAAATACAACAATCACTTTGAACTGAAGTTAGTACAGCAAAGTGGGTATTATTCAAATTGCATTCCCAGCACAGAAATTGGCATATCTCAACTTTAATCATGCCAGTGTAGTGGATCCAGGGCTTGAAAACTTTCAAATCATTTCATCATAGTTTCAAGGTTCAAACGTGCAAGTTCACATAAATAGGTCACATGGTTGACTTTGATCTTACACTCTACTACAAGCAGGGACATAGGAGAATTCAGAACTAATCTTGCCGTGGAATCCCCTGATGGCAAGCTGTTTAGCTTTAAGAATACCATAAGATGAAATCCCCAGAAGGTTTTGCAAAGAAAAGGACAATGAATCCAAACCCAAGAGCTTTTATAGTAAGTAGGAAGCCATAACTTCTTTGTCTGTGTAACAACCATCAATGAGAAAGAAAGACAACTAAGGTAGTATACAGTTACCTTGGCCTCCTGGATCTGAGTGATGACATTTCGCAGCCTGCTGTATTGTTCTCTTGCCTCCGGATACTGGAGCATGGATTTCACACGCGAAAGGGCTACTTTTGATCGTTCCTCCGACTGCTTTCTGCCTTCTTTGAGGAAATCATAGTCGTCCTCCTTTGAAAGCGTGTCGCTTTTAATAGAGTCCTCAGAGGTAATTGTTTCTGATTTAAATCCTCGCAAACCACTTCGTTTTCTTCTCCAACGCAAGATAACCTTCTCCACAATTCCTACAGACCAGATTATCTTTTTATAGTTTTTCCTGACCTGGTGACCTCTTACAAGGGCCTTTCAAGAAGAAAGCAAAGATTAGAATGCAAGAACAGAATTGTGATGTATGAAGAACTTGATGAAGAAAAGCTGAGGTATGAATTGCTGTACAAGAGAGCAGCATTTTAATTTTGTGGATAGAAGTAATGATGGCAAGGCACCTGAATTTTCACAATCCGTTGCCGGATGATTAAAAACTCCTTTCTACCCTTCCAACTACGGAACTTATTCTGAATTCGTGTCGCAGCAGCATGCACTGGTTCGACATGGTGTCCTGCTTTCTTTGTCTTAATTGTAACAAGTGAAAGAGCATGCTCATCTGTCACTCCAAGCTTGTCACCACCATATTCTTTCAACTGTTTCCTTTGGAAGGACTGTACCCTGAAGACTTGATGAATACGGGCAGCAGCTTGAGTAGCATTTCGAACGGCAGCTAAGGAGTCTTCCAGGGATGCTTTACATGGTGAATCTCCATTGCTGAATGGAATCGTACTGCAATGCGAAAGTGTATTCACTGCCTTCACGTTCAAGACATCTGCAGTATCGCCATTCTTTTTATCCAAGTTCAAAGAACAAAGATGAGCGCTCAAGGCAGATTCTGCAAGGTATGCAGCAATTCCTTTGTGCCCATTCATGGAAGCCAGATCAGCAGGCGTTCTGCCTTCAGGATATTTTGGAGTTGGGTCTGTTATTGCTCCAGGAGCTGCACCAAGATGAATAAGGGATGCAATGATGCGCTCTCTGATGTCAAAGCCAAAAGACCAAAAGTTTGTACAATTAAAAAAGTCTTCATTAGGCAACTGATATGAAGCTCTCTAAGAAATAATCACTATCTAAAGCAGATTGATTTCAGTCAACACATGAAACAGAGTAGAGATATTACATAGTTGCTTAAACATATTTGGCAATATATGAATCTAAATGCAAATTAATGAAACAGATGAATTAAGCTTTGCTTTCTCTCTGCAGAAGGGTCCTGTTGAAAATGGTGATTCAGGGATATCAAGATAACAGGTAGCTCTACCCTTCTTTATGGTAGGATTTGTTATCTCATGATATTTTAGCAACTTTTCCAGTTTCTAATTCCAACGTTTGGATATAGTTTACATTCATAAAAAGTTTTTATTTCCTGAACTTGCAAGTTAACTAGCTTTCTTGAATGTTTAATGTCTTGTGCAATGGACTACAAAAGGATTACGAAATGACAAACCTGATTGCATAAGAAATGGGATGAAAAAGTAAGTTCAATTCACCTGCCACACGATGCAGCCCAGTGAAGTGCAGTCCATCCATTTACATCACGGAAATTGACATTTACACCAGCAATAATTGTGGGTTCAAGGGCCCAATCGTAGCCAAGCACAGCTGCAAAATGTAATACCCCTTGGCCATCCTTATCCAGCACACTAGGGCCTTTTCCTTCTTCAAATGCCTTTTGCAAGAGCCAAGCATGTAACTTCTCCTTGAGTAGCTTTTGGAAAATCTTTTCTTGTAGTTCCTCCACAGAAAATCCCTTTTCTGCAGTTATCTTTAACATTTGGTCCCACTCATCTGTATCCTCTTTCAGCAATGAACTAATTTTACTGCTTAACAGGGAAATTTCATCTGTGTTGCTGAAGTAATGCTTTGGAGGGCAGATAGAGCTTAGACATAATAATCTCTCAAAGCGCAAAAGAATTTTGCCAGTGTTGCCACAAAAGTTATCAGTAACATCTGTGCCTAGGGTTGAACCAATTCTATACTCAAATTCATGCAGTTCGCTACATGCCACTCTATTTGAACATGTAATGTAGAAAGGGACCCGTCCAGCTTTGTGAAAAGGAGCATGGCAATGCAGTACACCATCAGCAATGACCTCTGCTGGAACTTCAATTTCCCCAAACATACATGACCATTTACAGTTTTTGGCTTCTTCTTGACTCTTCAAGAATCTTCCTGTGATCAGAACCTGCACATATTGTAGAAAGATGATGGAAAAGGTTAATTAAAGAGAGGATTAATAGTATGAGCTTGGAGCTCCTAATCAATCCATCATGTCCTCAGTCAAGAAACACAGAAAGCATATTACACAATCTGACTTTGAAGGATAACAGATAGGAATAAAGTACCTTGGTCTCTGATCCTACATATACCCAGTTAGGTGAGAAATCAATAATGCTAAAGTACTGGTCCTGAGAGAGGAAAGGACCTAGCGTATAGCCATCCAAATGTACTTGAGAGGAAATGGTGGGATCATCCACTGCATTTTCAGTATCAATTGTATCCCAATCAGCCACAGAACTTGACTTCTTTGGCTCACTTACATCTCCAAGTTCTTTGCTCATCCATCGGTTGAAACTATCAAGCTTCTTCAGGCCTTCTTCTGTCGAATGGCCATTCAATGAATGCTGTTTTACATGTTGCACATCTGAAAACTGCATCTGGAGGTCACTATGTATAGTGTGATCATTTTCTTGTTTACGGGAAGACTGAAAGGAGCCGACTGATACATCACTAGCAAGTTTTTGCTCATCACACTTGGGGTTGAGCTCATAGACTGAGTTTGAACGCAAACTCCACTCCAAGGGCCACTTTGACAGACAAAAGAGCAAACCTTTTAAAATATATTCACAACAAAGACTAGAAAAATAAATGACTTGGAAGACGTACCAAGTGTATTTTTTTATCCATGTTTGTTACTTGCTTATATAGTAGCAGTCCATTAATGTCAAAGAAATAATACTGTTCATGAGATCATTCATAAAAATTTATATACATTGCATAGGTCCTAACTCAAAACCAGTTGCAGGAATGTCAATTTTATGCCATGTAATACAAAGTTGTTAAACCTTGACTTCCAAAAGATTTTGCCAATTGTCCACCACCAAGAAAAGTATAATCAAAGACTAACTTCTGATTTCAGAAATATAAAATTCATATTAGCCAGAAGTACGATGCAAAACTATCTACATGCACAATGAATATAAACATATTACCAGCCAGTCTTCCTGGGCCTCTAGATTATTTGCAGACTCCTCTCTTGTACCAAAGTTGTTGGTAAGAAGATGCCCCGGTGAATCATCTGTTTGTTTTGGAATCATTAGGACAGTATTGGCAGCGGACGAAGATGGAGGTTCAAAAGGCACAGATTGGATGGCTATAGAACTTGAACTCAAGGTATTCTCCCATAATGATAAGTCACAATGATTCCGGGGCTCATATGTTGATGCAGAATCAGTTGTACGTCCAACTTTATCAATCCAAGAAGGTGCGACGAAGTCCATTCCAGGAACATCTGACCGTTTCCCTGGACAATTACCTATCAAAAGTCACAAATAGCATCACAGAATTACCTTGACCCTTGCCATGATTACAGAGCCTGGCTGAATCAAAAGGCTAAGCATTGGAACAATTCAGTATAAGGAGCCAAGTTTACTTGAAAAGGACATGGAACTAAGATCAAATGAGGCATCAATCTTCTCCATTGCAGGCACATCTAGGAAGGAATGGAATTTGGAACTTGCTTGGTGATTATAAACTGTGTCAAGAAACTCCTTTGTAAGGCATCACATCGAAATCCAAGACATTTTCCAGAAATAATGTACCAGCAATATTTAAATTAAGTTAAATGTAGAAGTGGTTAATAGTACACCTGACTCAGAATCTTCATATTCTGATGCATGAGCACTGTTCATGCTTACTGTATCAGTAGTTTGGGTCGGCTTCTGGTAACTATGAGGATAAACAGGAAGAGAGATGTCTGCCTCAGAATTTGGCACAGCATCTCCACATTTTTGCATTTGATCGTATTCTTTAATATGGTTGAAATTTATCTTGTTGCCCTGACGCAACATCATATGAAATACAATTCATATACGTTAGCAAGGAACTGACATCTAACAGTTAGCATAAGCAAATAGTTAAAGATGTTGATATGATTGATTTTCTTTACTAAACAAAAAATCATATAAAATCCATTTTATTAGCAACCTGCAGCCTAAAATTGTTGACATAAAATGCAATATTGATATGTCAATATAACAAAACATTAAATAACATGAAGGTGAAGACACAAAGTAGAAAAACAAGTTAAGCAGAACTAGAAGTATATAGAAGTATATGTACCTGTAAAATTTCCAATAATAAGGCATTTGCTTAAACATGTTGAAGATCCAATGATTTACTTTAGAACTATTTTGGATGCAATCCAGATTTTTTCCCCTTGGACACTTGAAAATTTTTAAGGAGGCAGTGATTACATGGTCTAAAATCAAACAAAGTTCATATACAATGAATCTAGTTCTGAATCAGCCTGCAAGTATGACTCAGTAGGTTCCTTTCCCCGTCCAGCTTCAAGTGCTGAACAGAATTTAGAAAAGCTACATGGCTAAATTCAGGACGGGCCTATATTTCAGCATTTACATTTCATCCAGCAAAAGTACGTTGTTTCTGACCCTATTCTTTCTTGCTTCAATCTGATCACACCAAAGTGTGGAACCACTCTTAGCTCTTACACTGATCACTGATATTTTAGGCCCCTTCTGAATTATGCCTAAGAATTTTATTTTTCTCCACTCCTGATCTAAAGGCTAGTACTCTATACAGTTAAACAGGCCCAGCATTTTTTTCGTATTCCATTCCATATGACGTACGTGGTGAACTATTTTTGGTAGGAGATAATTTCAAGAACACTTGGATTAATCTCTGCTTTTTCATCAGTATCCAAATTTAGGAACAAGAAAACACTATATCTTTGTTTATTTAACAATATGAAAGTTCTTAACACAAATTAGTTCCTGTCACAAAACCACTGGAAAATAAAAGTCAAGGAAGGGATCCTTCACACCAAATGGATCAAATTTTCAGCATTTCCCAAATACATTCTATTGATTATCACTTTCATTTGGAATAATATTGGGACCTTAATAACATTGGCATATCAGTCTGGATATTCATACTGTTACTCTTATACAGTCACATATATGTCAGCATTTTACAATTCATTCAAGTAATTGAAATCCTCACATAATAATTCACCAGAGAAGCATAAACCTGAATAGTTAAGAACAGTATTTAGTTTTTCAAGATGGTCAAATAAAAAATGGAGATACAGTAAAAGACAATCCGATTCATTGTTAAAGTTATAATCAACGGTTAAAACATTTTGGAGAAAAAACTCATATTTGATAAGGAAAGAACAAGTGGAATATGGTATACAACCTTTACATCTCTGTAGTGGACAAGAACGATGTGTGATAATTTCCTGAATCAGAAATCAAATAGTTAAAAATTTAACATCAAAAGCTCAGAAAGTGAAATTCAAGGGGAAAGTCTTGGCACATTCAAGTCAAAGGTTTCAGCAAGAAAAAAAGCAGTTCTCAAACATGTAATTGTTGAACCTGTACGATAGTGCCAGAGACCAATCCAACAGCCCGAGCACATATACAAGCATACAAAAAAAGATAACAGAATATCGGAAAAAAAAGGATCGGCAGCTATATGCTGAAGAATATGACGAAAGGGAAAACAGTTCTAATAATCTAATAGTGGGGATAGGAAAAGGAGGAGAAACCAGACATGGAAGTGAATCAATTATTTATTTTGGGATGCAATGAAAGAGTAAACCCCTTAATTGTCTTCTAAAACAATCAGTAATGCCACAAAAATCTCAGAGTAGAATTGATGCAACTTCTAGACCATATAATACATGAGTTCCTAAGAGCTTAAAAGATGAGAGCTTTTGGTTCAGTGCAAATCTAGCAATAGATGCATGTAAACATAAAAAAGTCAGATTGGCCCAACATTGAAAGAAAAGAGAAGTACACCACAAACTGCAGTTGCTTAGATTTGTTTCAAATAGGAGTACTTGGGACTAAAATGGATGGTCAAGACAAGCCAGGTGAAAAATCAATAGACTCACTCTTCAAGCATCCAATAGCTGCGCCTCTGGAAATTTTCATCATCTTCTCCGTGAGCATAATAGCAATGGAGCACATCAATACTTCCAGACTGAAAGGAATGTGCATATTGTCCTTTATGAACATTTTGGGTTCACAAATTATCGAAGGGAATAATAATATTGGAATGGCTAATTGGGTACAAGTTTAATTTTTCCCAACACGAACCCACAACACTTATCATCCCAATGCTATGAAATGCTATATACACTTACCTTCAGCCTCTCATGAGCTTCTTTCACTGTCTTTCCATCCTTTTTCTTCCTCCAGTTATGGCCATCTTTTCTAAAGTATCTCAATACCTTGCGATCAAAAAGGAAAACTGAACCACCTGAAATTGGAGCCAGAATATATGTAAACTACATCACAGAAAACATGAAAGCCAAGCGTGCTCCACAAAAGAGAAGATGTTAATTGACAGATAAAAGTAAACAACATATGAACCTATGGCCCATGATACCTAAATTTGTTATCGACAGAGACAACAGAGAGCAATCACTGAACTAGATAAAAGTTACTAACCTAAATCTAACAAGAAGCAAGTCATCTAATCAACTTAAAGTAATGACTTCCAACAAAGAGAGCAATTACACAAATTAAGATATCCATGGTCAAAATTAAAATGGAACAACATGACAAGGATAAATCTTCAAACTAAATTTAATTTGGTCAGCCCACTAAAAGTCAATCATAGGAGAAACTGAAATTCATGCTCATTTCCCGTGTTAGTCAACAAAACCAAATCAGTGAACCTCACTTCCAGGCATATGTTCTGGTTCCGGAGCAATCTGAAAGTTCTTGTAATTGCGAAGAATTTCACAAATTTCTGCAGGGCGCAACCATCGATGCTGTGCTTCAAGCAGTATCTGTTGAATACCTGCATTACATTGTATGGTCGCCACTTTTTAGTTGAATGATTAAATTCTACGTACTCAACATTGAAGAAACAAGGAAGCATACAAACTTTAAAACAAATATCTAGATATTCAGTTAAAATGCGATATCAACTTTGTTTCAGAACAAAATCTCCAAAAACCAGCCAAGGGAATTTAATAATTGGCGTAGCATACAAGAGGGAGAAATAAAGAAACTTCTTATCCTCCATTATCCAATCCACCATAGCTGAGCACCTAAACTTTTTTATCTTTAGCTGGTTTTTAGGTCAAAAACCTGTCTGTTTTCTCACTAGTGGTCTATTCTTCTAAAAAGCTCTTCTTTTTTTTTTTGTAAACCTTTAAATCAAAACCTAAACTGTAACAACAAACATCAACATCAAGCCAAAATTTTCCAAAAACTCAAAGTCCAGTCTGATACAAACAAAACCCTCTAACAGAAATCCAAAATTGTACCAACAAAGTTGAAAACTTTCAGTTACCTGGCTGATTAGCAGCAAAAGGGCTGCGCTTATAGTCCGCCATGAATTGATTCCTCTTTCAAATCCTTCTCCCTTCTCAGTTCTCCTTCTCTGATACGTTAAACCTGGAAGGAGAAAATCAGTGAAAAAGTGAAACTGAAACTAAAAAGCTCAATTCTTTATGTGGGCAAGAATGATAATGACTGAAACACACGGTTTCTCTTCGGTAACGGTGAAATGTAAACTATTGGTCAGAAAATTTCGTGAGTTATGCTACTTATCAGTAAAGAGACGAGAGGGAAAAGAACGAAAGTTAGGAAGAGGACAAAACAGTCAGGAACCGAAGTGAGACATACGACATCAAACATGAAGCTGATATTTCTTTACCATGGAGTATACGCGGTATGTCACGCTGACTTGACTTCTGGGACTCTGTTCCCTTTCCACCATTTTATATTTAAAGGGCAACAAGACTGAATTGAATAGACCCGGAAAAAAAGAACAGAAACAAGAACAGAGAATAGATCATACTTATCTCTTTCGTTTTAGAATTAAGGAAAGAAAATCGAGGAAATTAATGAAAATATATGGTGTTAGTTACCTGCCAAAACTTCCAAAGTCGAGAAGAGAGTTTTGTGGAGTAGCTTGAAGGTCTATAACCATTTAGTATGCTAATCTACAATCCTTCTTTAGACCTTGCTCCTTAGTTACTTGCAATTCAAGAAACATTAAAGAAAATATTTTTAGTAAAAAATGCCAACTTCTAGCTTTTAAAAAATTATTTATTTATTTTAATTTTTAATTTTTAAAAAACCCTTTTTAATTTTTGATTGAAAAATAACGACGTAATGCATGTAATATAAATATCACTTATGAACTAATAAAATGTTATTTTCGTTAAAATATAATAAAACTCTTAAACTCAAACGTAATTAATTAATTTTGATTTAAATTAATAATTTATTATGATTAATTTAAAATATTAATTTAAGTGATGTAAT
>JANQAP020000523.1:1974763-1986036 GCA_026874005.2 Erythroxylum coriaceum
AAGAAAAAGGTGAAAATTTTATTAATTTTATGAAACATGAATATATGATAATATGCTTATAACTTTTCATATAAATGTGCTAATTCATTGAATTAAATGTCATAATTAATCATACCATTACATACATCTCAATAATTTTATTATATTATAATTAATTCATTATATGTTATTATAATTTAAAGTTATTACACAATATATAAATTAAAAAGAAAAAAGATGAAAATTTATTAATTTTATGAAACATGAATATATGATATGCTTATAACTTTTCATATAAATTTCTAATTAATTTGATTAAATACCCTAATTAATTATACCATTACATACATCTCAATAATTTTATTATATTATAATTAATTCATTATATGTTGTTATAATTTAAAGTTGTCACATAATACATATATTAAAAAAAAATGTGAAAATTTTATTAATTTTATGAAAACATTAATACATGATATGCTTATAACACTCTAAGGACGAAAATGATTTAAAGTAATACTTATATCTTATATCAAGGTTTCCATTAAGGATCTAAAAAATTACTCTTAACAAACTTTTAATTAGAGTGACTTAAGTAAAAATGAATCTTCTAATATTAGAATTTAGATAGGAGAAAAATTATGAATGTAATTTATATAAATTTAGATTAATTGGAATATAATGATTTTGGAAATAAAGTAAAAGAACTATTTTTGACTTAATGAAATAAATAATTTATAAAAACAAATCAAAAGAATGTATATAATGTATTATAGTTTTAATAAAATAATAGTTATTTTCAATGTAATATACTGTACTTATTTGTTTTCATAACTGAATTACTTATATATTATTTTGGAATTAATAAAGTGATTAATTCATTTTAAGATTAATATAACTACATATATGCATAATGTATATATTATGTAAATATTAAAAATAAAATAAAAAGTTTAAATTGAGTTGTTTACAGAGAATAATTATGACAACATTATCATTGCTATATATTTTTTAATAAATATAAATCGGTTCGTATTTTATATAAATATTTTTGTAAAATTTATGGGTAATTTCATCTTACATTTTACTATAAATGATATGTTATAATTTATAATTTATGAATTTAAACAAAAACAATTACAAATTTTTAAAATTGTATATATATATTTTTTAAAATTTAAAATATATTAAACGTTCGGGCCAACTTAGGCCAGACCGGCGGCCCGCAGCCTCGACGGGCTAGGCGAACCGAGCCATGGACCTGACCACGGGTTGGTTGGTCTCGGCCCGCGGATGGGCCACGGGCCATGTTCGGCACGGATGGGCCGGGCCACGGACCGGGTCATTCCAACCTGCTAGCAACATTTTTCCGACGAGTGGGATCGGATCATCAGCGATTCGAGCCCAGCCCGATCCATTGACATCTCTAGTCAGGCTTGAGCCATTTAGAAAAAAAAGAACTTGCGATATGTAAGTCACATATATAAACGTGTATATGACCGTTAAAGTCCACGAAAACACCACCTGATAACAACAATTCCAAAATTTCTAGCATTTTGTAAAATCAATTTTTAATCAAAAGACTTAAAACCAGAATACGACGAAAGAACTTTACCTTAGTGGATGAGTCGTGAAGAAGCAAAAAAATATGACGGGAAAGAGGGGCAACGAGGTCATGAGGTGAAGGGATTGGGAGGCGAAGGCCACCACGGTTGGAGGGCAAAGGGGTGGCACCTAGTGCGACGAAGGGGTGATTGACGATTGAGGAGTGACGGATGCTAACGGCTGACATTTTGGGTGAGAGAGAGTGAAGTTTGAGGGGGAAAAAAACCAGAAGAATGATTATCCTAATATAAAACGACTTCATTCTGTTTTTGTAAGAAATCAGGGTATGAAATGACATAATTTTACTTTTTAAACAAAATGACATTGTTTACTTTCTTAGAATTCAAAAACAAAAGTGAGCAGGAAGCAATTTAAACAAAACAACATCATCTCGGGCAAAAATATTGTTAGGCCTCAGGTCAAGCTTAAGATCGGGCTTGGATTTGGGCTTTTGGGCTCGAGACTTAATCCGACTCGAATCCAAGTGCCACCCCTATCAAGGACTTCAATCAGTAGCTTTTCTCTTGAAATTATCTTCAACCTCCAACGTATATACATGCCACAGTAATCCTCCCAAATTAGACCCTTTTTGTATTTACGGAATAGAATGTAATCTAATAACTCTAAAGATTTTTCGATAATGGATTGATGAGCTTTCCATGAACTGACCATCAAATGAAAACGAATGGGCCTCCATAATCCTTTTCAAGCTTTTATTGGAATATAGTTACATTCTAAACAACAAATACAATAACAACGTTTCAACATGTATTCCACTAAGATGCGATATTTAAAGAGGTTTAAAGGTATGCAATCTTGTTCTTAATTAATACAATTACTATTTTTCATAGAATTTGAGAAAAAAGAATAGAATATATATATATATATATATATTATTATCATTTTAAATAAAATTGTGTATTATTGAACTTCTCCAAATACCTTGTATTAGTGAAACGAGTTGTTGTTATTATTGATGATCTCTAAGTTTGCTTGTAATAATATAATTTACTCCTTCAATTCAGGTTGGATTAAGTCTACTCTAATCGTTTATTTTCTTTACAATATTTACAATATATTTATTTGTTCATGTTTCTATTAAAATAGTTTAAAATTTGATAGATATAAATCTAAAATATTAAGGCCTTGTTTAGTAAACGACTTATCAACCATTTTTGGCAGATTAAAAGGTTTTAACAGCTTGACTATGTTAAACCATTGATAATTATGTTTAACAATCAGTTGATTGAATTGGCTGATTGAACCTAATTTGCTAATGGCAGATTAAAATGTTTTAACTATTTGATTATGTTAAACCATTGATAATTCGAAATAATATTGTCTCGTACAATATTATCAAACTATGATTGATTTACGACATATAAATTAAAGAATGTAATTTAGAAATACCTGGAACGCTTGATAGATCTATATCCTTGTTTCTGAGAAGTTGGAGAGTGCTTCTGTCCTCTTGGCCACAATATGCAATTAATTAGAGTAGTTACTGAACGAGAAGAAACCACACATTTATAACGATAGAGGTCAAGGACCCTCCACATAAGCCCTAAAACTTAATGAACTAATCTACCCATTAACAGTTAGCCTAATAACATGGCCCAGTAACGCTATTCCACTACACATACGGCAAAGCCTAATGCGACTTTACAACACCCTAATAATTGACCCGACATTGAATCTAAGATTTTAATATTAAATTATGGTTAATGTTAGTTCATAATTTTACATAATTATGTTTAGCAATCAACTGATTGAATTGGCTGATTGAACCTAATTCGTTCATTTTGAAAACGCTTATATTTTCCTCCAGCGTTGAGGGACAAAAAAATTGTTATATCTGAAAGTTATTACAAATTACTCTAAAAAATAGAGATAAAAATTAAGAAATATAAAGATAGATATAGAGACAGTAAGTTTATTATTTAAATTTAATATTTTTAATTTTATTTTTTGAAGTTGAATTAATATCAAAATTGAGTTAGAAAGAGTTGTCATTCCATTATATATGTCTTTAAATTTGAAAGTAAACATAAAGACAACTGAAATGATCGAGTGAATTGTATAGACGAGAAATTGAGGAATGCCTAATATGATACTTTTGCTTTAAATGATCGTGTTGACTTTGTTTGTTCTATTTAAATTCTTATAAAAATATTTAAAAAATACTAAGATATAATACTCATGTCCATCTAAATTGTTTTTTTAAAGTTATATTTTTATAAGTCATTTTACAGATAAACAGTTACTACTAAATAATTAAATTTACTAAACATCTTTAAATAAACAACAAATATTATCCGCTAGTCAAATCAATTATATTAATCCGTTGTCAGTTAATCGCTAATATAATTAGCTAACAATTAATGTAATTCTCTTATTGCAATACATGGCCTAAGACTTTTTAGAAGTTATTTCATATTTAACGAATTTAAAATTTAATATATAAACTTGATTAGCCAAAGTGATTTGCATGTTAATTTATATTTATCAATTTTAAAATTAAATTAAATATATTTTGAATTACAATTTATAGGATTCTAGAGTTAGACAAAGTTTAGATATTAATTTTTTATTTTATCGATTTCTAAATTAAACACTTTTTAAATATTAATTTTGAACTTTTTCTTCTTAAAAGTAACATAAATTTTTGTTTGTCATAAAAAGCTTAATATTATCTAAAAATCAATAAATAAAATATAATTTAAATCTTAGAAGTTTACTTCTAATAAATAATTTTAAATTACAAACTTTTAAACCAAATTCGAAATGGGTTTCCCAAAGTTCAATCGGGCCCAAAGCATCTGACCCCAGCCTGATCAAACTTGAATAACCCAAAGCTCATTTTAACCTATTTTTTAAAATAAAAAATAGCATCATTTTACCAAAAAAAAGTCATTTTTATAACTTTTAGACTTTAAATCGAGCTGGATTAAGATAGCCTAAAGCTCGTAATTAAAAAAAAAAAAGCCGAGCCCCACCAAAAGTCTAATCAAATTGAGCCATGTACATTAACTTCAATCCGAATTAAGCTCGGTTTTGATTGCAATATCTAATATAAGTATAAAATTTAGTTGATTTTAAGTTAAAAATTGTATGGATGATAATAATAGACCAATTTGATCCGTTTTTAGCTCGAATTGATCGAGTTATAGGTTGATTATGGTCTGTCCGAGTCGACTCAACCTGTGGCCCGCAAATTGGAATTTGGATTGGATTGGAATTAGACATATAGAAGAATTTGAACCTGAACCCTATTCACTGTCAAGCCTAATTAAGTTGAGTTTGTTTTGTTGTTAATTAACAAAGTTGGGTGCTTACTCGCTATATTATACAAAATCAAGGGCTTTTTTGGTCCTCTCTTCCTACTACGTTATGTCAGGTTTTTACTAGGGTTTTATAAAACCCTATCCTCCATTCTTCTTCCTCCTCTGCCTGTAAGCAGTGTAAACAATGGGTAAAAAGCGCAAGCACAGTGATGTTAACGTAGAGGCACTTTCCAAGAAAGAAGAATCTGCTCCAGAGCGACCTAAGCGAACACTTTTGGGTTGGAAAGAGGAAGGTGAAGTGAAGGAGAGTGAACAACCTCAAGGTTTCAGGAACAAAGAGAAGGTTTTGGTCACTTGTTCTCGCCGCATTAATTATAGGTGAAACGTTGTTTTTTTTTGCTTATTTTTTTCTGGGTGATTTTCTTTTGCAGTTTCGGTTTGTGGGTTGTTGAAAATTTGTTATTTTTCTTATTGTAATTGATATGGGCCAATTTTGCGATTGGCAGGTATCGTCATTTGATGTTGAATGTGGTGTCCCTGTTGCCTCATTGTAAGAAAGATAACAAGGTTGAGTCCAAAAGCACTAATGGTGTGACGCTAAACGAGCTAGTTGAGCTCAAGAGCTGTTCTTCCTGTTTATTCTTCGAGGTAAATTTTAATTCTCTCTGGCGAATGATTGAGCTCTGGACATGGTTTTACGTTTTATTGTTGACTTGGTTGACGTGAGAGTTACTTCTTAATTGGCATCGAGGATGATATCTATGTTCCATTAAAGTCATACTTCAAACCTTGAACTTCGGGATGAGATGATTTGAACTTAAGAGTTCTAATTGATTTGAACTAATAAGCTTTATCTTTTTTTGTTTTAATTTCAGTGTAGGAAACATAAAGATCTGTACCTATGGATGGCCAAGTGTCCCAGTGGTCCATCTGTTAAGTTCCTAGTCAATGCTGGTAATTTATCTTCTTACTTCTACATGTTTAGTATTTAACTCATCTATTTCTTTAGTTAGTCTAGATCTTCGTGTGCTGAAGTAAAGCTTGTGTACATTACTGGTGCAAGTGGAGATGATTTGTTCGTTCTTCTTTTTTCATAATAGTCCATACGATGGAAGAGCTAAAGCTTACTGGGAATCATCTAAAAGGGTCACGGCCTATCTTGAGTTTCTCTGCTAACTTTGATAAAGATGCCCACTGGAAGCTTTTGAAGGAAATGATCACGCAGGTATTTTGTTTCCTATGCATGAAGCAAGGGTTATCTGTAGTTTAATTTTTGACAATGTTGAAGAAGACAATTGTTTTTATATTTGATGGAAGCCTTTTTACGTATTTGTAATATCTCCACTACCAGCTAATTCAGAGAGTATTTTCTATTTTCTGCTTTTGTTATTTTAGTTGAGATGCACATTGATACTTCTTTTAGGTTGAAGACTGGACTGTGGTTAATTTATCTTATAGATGGAGGACATCTATGTTTTTCGAACCACTGAAAAGTTTATGTCTCTTTATGGTTACATAAGTTACTTATGACTTATTTTACATATGTCCCTAGTGATCAATCACTGATGATGAATAAGAATTTTTGTTATAAACTATTATGCAATGCATGATATATTACTTGCAATCTATGCTTTTTGTCAGATTTTTGGCACTCCAAAAGAACACAGGAAATCTAAGCCTTATCATGATCATGTCTTCGTTTTCTCAATTGTTGACGACCATATATGGTTCCGGAATTACCAGGTGTGTTGGACTTCAATATTTGGAGTTTGTACTGCAGTTTACCATCTATTTTTTTAGTTTATTATAGTAGTAATAAAGTCTTTTGAAGTTCAACAGTGATCCAACATTTACACACAACATACTCTGATTTAGTCCATTATTTGTGTTAGAGTTATCAACATAGTGTCAAATTTATTTGACATATATTTTGACTCAAATCTGATAATAGTTGTGATTGGGAAATTTTGATGCCTATAGAAGTTAGTATATTGCTGCTTGGTAGAGAAATTCCCTGGACTAACCATTCATGCACGATTCCATTCTTGGTATATTCAATTCAATCATTCTAACAAGTGTCATTTTTCTGAAACTGTGAGATGGATTGGATCAAAACAATACATTTTGCTGAAATTGTGAGATGGATTGGATCAAAACAATAGTTGTTCCTTGACCGTTAGTAAAACACGTCCACTTATTGCTCTTTTTTTTTCACTTTGTTTAAATTCTTACGTGTTGTATCTCTGTATCCACCAAATGGTATGGGGAATATGATCATTTTACTGCTAAAATACTAGAAGATGGTAACAGTCATTCAACATATCTATATGATTCCTCTTATATTGACATATTTGCACACTGGTATTAATGGTACTAATTCCTCACTGTCTTTATTTAACGTAGATATCTGTTCCACATAATGAATCAGATAAGGTGGCTCGAGGAGGTCTAGATAAGATGACCCTTGTTGAGGTCTGCACTGACATACTTTTACATCTCTATACCCATGAAACAGTTCTTGTATGCATAGTTAATAATTGCTGTTTTGCAGGTTGGTCCAAGATTTTGTTTGAATCCTATCAAGATATTCGGTGGCAGCTTTGGAGGCCCGACTCTGTATGAAAATCCATTTTATGTATCTCCAAACCAGGTTAGTGAACTTACTGTCTGTGATTTAAGACATCTTTTAGTTAGGCAATTGACATTCTTCTGAATCTTGTGGTTTTTGTCGGCTGGAGCTAGATGTCTACCTTTTAGAAAATGCTGCAAACATGCCCTAGATGTAGTTTTTCTTCTTTAGGCTACATTATCAAGAATATTTTTCACGATACATGCACAATTTGTTATGCTCTTGATTTGGCATGATAATTCTCGGCTAGATTGCAGTACTTTTTACCTGTCAACTTTTTCTTCAAAGTTGAATTTAGTCTCAGACTGGAAGGAAGTGACTGTTACGCTTATTTTACCGGCTTCTTCAAAATATATGATTCATTACTGATGTTTTTTGTTACTCAGATTCGGTCATTAGAGAAAAAGCAGAAAGCTGGGAAGTTTGCCAAGAAAGTTAAAGCCAAGACAAGGAGAAAAATGCATGAACTATCTAATCCTTTGGAGCCTGATGAGTTTGCAGATTTGTGGAAGGATTAAGAGACTGTATTGTCCATTTTGTTAGTTTACTTAAATCACTTGTATCAAAATTTCACAAGCAATGGCAAGGTTTTGGTGTAACCCTTTTATCTATAGAAGCACTGTTACTTCCTCAATTGCATTAGAGACAGAGAGTATGATTGTGATGGTATGGAGGCATACAGATTATTCTGTCAACTGAAAGAACTGATACATCCTGATAAACATGGACTGACTTTTCTGTTCATCCATGAAAGCCTCTTGCAGGTGTAAAATCATCCATTTTGTTGAGTTGTTGATCTCAAGTCAAGTGCAGAGAGTTCCTATATTTTGGTCCTTTTTAAGTTCTGTAAACCAACATCAGATGCATTTTCCTTTCACTAGTAACTAGTTTATATGTATAAAACATACTAAGATAGGGATTGACACTTTGGTTCGGGCTTAGTTATATCATATATATATATATATTAGTATATTTAAAACTATTAATTATATACTTTTAATATTAAAACAATTTATTTTCAAATTAAATGAGTTCTAATATTTGAAGAATTATTTTCTAAAAATTGTTTACAATAAAATGAAAATATATTAAAATATCTTTATTTCTACACATATAATTAAATAGATTTTTTTGTATATTAACTGAATAATTATTGTGATAAATTCTGATTCTTAACATTATATACATATTCGTTTTTACAATTTGTCCCAAATGTTAAAATCAAATAATAATAAATTAAAATTATTTCTAGTTTATTATCATTAATAGTTGAAACCCTAATTTCTTCCCACCAAACTGAACACTTTTGAGTTTCATCTACTTCTAGTCCAACACAAGCACCACTCAGACAAGAAGAAGGAGAAGTGATTTGAGAATGTCTGCGATTCTCAAGAGTTGGAGGGCTCTTTATAGCCCCTTGAACTCCATTAAAGCAACTGTTTCAACGCAATCTGCAGGTTTCGTCTCTCTGTCTCTTTTTCTTGTCCTTTTCTGCTTGTGAATCGATTCGTGTTTCCTGCCCAACAATTTTAACTCGTTGACATTCCAATGCATACATGAAATTGAGAATTTTGAGAACTGCCCGGTTTTGGGATTCTTGAATTCTATGATCCAATCTGACATTTTCTTTATTGTGAAATTTATTCTCTGTAGCAACATCAGGTGGCTTTCGCTGGATTGATGAACCTAAAGTTTGCAACTTTACGCAAAGTCGGTTCGTGTCGAGGATTCCTTTCGTAGATGGTTTCTTGATGAAAATGAAGCAGAACAATAAATCTATCAATAACAAGAAAATATGGTCTAGGAGATCCACGATTTTGCCTGAATTCGTTAACACCACCGTAAGGATTTACAATGGCAAGACTTTTGTGCGGTGCAAGATCACGGAAGGAAAGGTTGGGCATAAATTTGGGGAGTTTGCCATGACCCGGAAGCGTAGAAAAATTGCGGCTGCAAACACTAAACAGGGAAAGAAACCGGGGAAGAAGTAAAACTCTTTTAGAGCAGATTGGGGACTTTTTTTATAAGACTGGATTTTGCATTCTGAAACATAATCCTTGAAAAGTCAAAAGAGTTTTTGTAGTGTACAATCCGTCATCTGTACTTTCGTAATAGTATCTGGAAGTGACAATCATGTTTAGATGATTAATCATAAAAGGAGCTTCTTTGCCTTCTTGAAGGATATCGAAAGAGCCAAGGAGGTGTTCCCATCTAAAGATACACGTAACGATTTGTTCATGTTGGTCTACTGATCTCATCTGATGAGTTTTGAATCATACCGAGATATTTCTTCTCATTGGTTTACCCTGAATGTTTATTGCTTGGTTTGGTTTGTTGAATTCTCAAAATGGACGAAGCTTGTGATATGGTTAAGATACTTTAGCTGCAATGTGAATGTCAGAAATTCATAAATACACTTTTTTGTTTGATTGTTAGTGTTGTTGGGATAGAATCATCTCTCCAGCTACAATAAAGAAATTATGGGGCCTTTGGATGTTAGCTTGCATTAAGCACATTTCTGAGCATTAAGTTCCGGCCATACTAGTAAATTTCATCAGGGTCAATCCCTAGTTCTCCCTTTCTAAAACTTTCAAGGGTTTCATTTGATTCTAGCTGTGCTTAACCCTCTACCACCTGCCTGTGATTCAGCCATTGTTTATTGTTCATGGAATAATTTTGGATGTCTTAGGTCAAGGTTGAGAAAACTGGTACGACCTGTCGATGCTTAAGTTTCGGTTTTCCAGCTAGAACTTTTACAAAGTATAGTGATGTAAATGCTGAAATTAATTCTTACATTATGTTGCTCACCTCTGTTTGACTGCTACTTGGAATAGATGTTATCGTCATGCAGTTGTATGAACTTCGTGATTACCTTTGATGAACATTAATGCATGTAATAGACGTTTCCATCATTATTGATTTATGGATATCTTAAGTTTAATTTAAATACTGTCAAAGAAAATGGTTAAAGAATTATAAACAGAAGAACCTGTAAAGTTAAAAAGTCTCTTTATTACTTTCAGAATTTGCATCTTTTATTATCCGAATCCTCTTACTGCTTTCTTTGGCTCATTGATGGTATCTTTATCTAAACGTAGATATGATATCTTGACATGCCATGAAATAACTTTGATCAAATAAACTTCCGGATCTAGCATAACCGCAGCCTTTTCCTTTTTAGTTCAATCCTTTATGGGTTTTAACAAAAATCTGGATCCAGATTTTTGCACTGTTGTTTGTAGTGATTGAAATCCATTCACTTGTATCTCATGACTGCTTATCCTTTTTCCTTGTTTCTTGTTCTGTCGAGAGTTAATGTATAAAGATTCTGTTCGATTCTGTATTATATTCAAATCTGTTTGAGCTACTATGAATGTGTTGTATCTTCTAGGTGGACTGTGAAGACACCTGAATCTTGATTCTTTCGATACAAACACATATTATTTAACATTCAGTTGAATACATGGTCATTGCTCGTAATATTTACTTGAAGTTAGAACATTAGAATGTTTTTGTTCGAAATATGATTTATGGTCAATTCCTGGATAGTTGAATCATGAACTTATCATGCATCAGGTAACCATTTGCGGGTCTGGTAGAGTCAGAGGAGACTTTAACCAATAGAATCAATGATGTGCATCCCCTTTCTCTAGATAGTTTAGTTATTACATTACATGGTAGTTGAATGAAAATCTTAGGAAGATGGCATTTGTGTTCTGTAATTGCTCGTATACAAATAACAAACCTTTTTCCTATTCATCATTGCATGAATGTTT
>JANQAP020000524.1:93592-106269 GCA_026874005.2 Erythroxylum coriaceum
GAAGCCAAAAACATCAAAGATCAACTTGCACAGGCGGGAATGCCGATTGGAAATGCAGAATTTAATGCCAACATTTTCAGATTGTTACCAGCCGATTATCACCCCATACTTGCTGGAATTTCCTATAGGAAAGATAAAGTAAGTTTTTCTGAATTGTCTGGTATGCTTATTTCACATGAGATTTTGTTGCAAAGCTCACGAAAACCAGTATCAGTGGTTGCCAATATGGCTCGTCATGAATCAAACCAATACCGAAACAACAACAGCAGCTACAACAAAAATAATACCTACAAGAACAACAATAACAACAAGGGAAATTACAACAACAAATCTGGAAAGAAATGGTTTGTTAATCCTTGTCAGATCTGCAATATGAATAATCACGCTAATACAAATTTAGCGAGATTGACAAGGGATGGATTTTAGAAGTTAGCTGCAGCTTGGATGCATTGGTCCCTTATGGTGCAACCATTACTCCCGTTCTCGCAATAGGAGGATTACGAGGAATTAATGTGTCCTGCGGGATGCGAGTAGGTGTATGTGATAAAATTTACTACCATATGTATATGTATATATTAATATAGTTGTTGTCATTATTAAATATAATTCAATATTTTGATAATAATTTTTTTAGAATATCATATTGAACTGATTTTAAAAAATATACGATAATTCTCTATAGTTTATAAAAAGTTACTTATGAGTAATTCTGACTTATCATTTGACCAATATATGATTAGTTTAAATTAAAATAAAGTTTTAAGTATGTATTAAGAGTTTATAGGGACATTGGTTTGATATATTGATTGACAAATATTTCTAATACTTAAATTGGTCTACCAATATAATCATAAATTATTTTCTAAAATAGTTATGACGACATTAATCATGAAAAACTAAAACATAGGAATTGAAAGAACACAAAGAGGACAATTTGGAAAAAAGGTGAATCGAAGAGAATATATTAATCAGTATCCATATGATTTGAATTATGTTTGGAAAACTTTCAAGTATAAAGAAGTTATCGAAGGTACATTTCATGGAGCATAAGTTGATAGTATATGTTAATTAGAGCTTTTTAAATTTATTATTTTATTAAATGTGACTATTAGATTAAATATCTTATTATATATTAATTAACTGTTTAGAATCTTTAATTTTCAGATTACTGAAAATTTCTAAGTCAATGAAATTAGGATTTTATTACTTATTAATTCTAAAAGAAAAATTTTATGTGAATTATACGTGGTTTGCATGATTAGAGAGTTTAGTAAGCGTGTGAATTGCAATTTTATCGATTGTTGAAAATGAGTTTTTTATTAATTTTTATTATTTAGTAATTAATGTACTATCTTATTTTATAATTTAAGATGACTAGTCAATGAAAGAAGAGTTTAGAAATATAAAAAGGGATTGAAGCGCTTTATATTAGATGACTTATGCTATTCTTACATAAATATTTTTTTTATTTCTAATAGAATTATCGTATTATGTTTTACTGTGAATTTGAATTGTGAAAACTTAATTTTATGTTAAGGTTAACAGAAACGATAGTATATTAAAAGTTTTAGTATTTATAATTTTATAAAAGAAATAATAATAAATAGCTAGTCTTGATAATAGATTTAGAAATTTGGATTTTACTGCAAAATGACGGTCTTATTGTAAAGAAATCAGATTCTGATTAATCCATTCTTATTTTATTTTATTAAATTTTATTTATAATTTATATAAAATTAAAAGAAAATTAGGAACAAAATTAAGTTTAGAAGACCGTAAAAAATACACGTACTCCAACCTCATCGTAGAGGAGTAAAAGTCCAGGCATCACGAAGGACTAGAAAAAATGTGAAGAGGGGACGTTAAATAGGAAATGACAGCTACAATCACAACAACAGAGGATCTAATGATCGTGGCATTGTACGAAGACAAAGAACTTGTCAGCCTAGCCTGCAAGTAAACATGCCCAACTCTTTCAAAAACTCTTTTTTTTTTTATTACATTAGGTATCTCAGTTTAGTCGGACTAATCTTAAGCCTTTAAGACCCCACCTCAAGAATCTTAGAGGATGTAAATCTGGAACCCCAAGACCCCTTAGGTTCCTACGTAGCCTGTACACTTCTGCGCACAAGGAGTCGTCACATACTTGATTGGTCAACTGCTGATTGATCGCTGGCCCCCTACTAAGCATCAGGTTCCCAGCAGCCTTAGGTTCCCTAGTAGCTTCAACTCCCACACTGCCGCTGGAAGCGAGACATCCATAATTGATCCGATTAAGGAGCTGTACCTAGGGGGCTAGAGGATCATCAATAGGACAAATTTCCTATTTCTTCTCCTTTAACGTGACTCGAACTCAAGACCTCCTGTAAAGGAGAGCCTTAAGTGAGGAACTGAAGCCATTAGGCCACTCCTCATTGTCATAGGCCATTGTTAGAGATAGGTAAGGTAAAGATAGGTAAGGTAAAGGACCTGTGTGGTTAGGCTTGTTGCCGACTTCTTGAGTGTTCCACTTCCACGCCCCGCTCCTCCTCCACCTTCTTCCTCCTCTGCCACCGGCTTTGGACACGTCATGCATGTAAACATCCTCTCTACAATGCACTTTCAACCTTTCTAGCCTTCTTAATCCGTTGCTTCTAAAAAACACACACCCTTCAACTATCACAAATTGCAAAATTGTGGGGTCAATTGTAATATATACATTACCGGACGGCGGTCTCTTCAAAGCGTCTCTCCGGTTGCTGTTGCCGGAGAACGTGGAGGCCTCCACCGGGGCAAAACTCGGTCAACCAACATGACCACCTTGGAGAGTCCAATGTAGCATACAACTTGGGCAAAAAAGGATGATCCAATACCTCCAGTATCTCTCTCTCAATCCTAGCCCTACTCTCTTTGTTCCTTGCAGCCATTTCCTTGTTATCCATGACTTTGGCAGCAAATAGGCAGCCATTACCGCCCTTAAGCTCCACAAGGTATACACTCCCTAGGTCTCCGCTACCTAGGCGGTGAACCAAGCGCAGGTCCGCCAGAGTAAGGGTCTTGTTGTCGCAACCGACGCGTCGGATGATATTCCAGCAGATGATATTCCCAAACTAATAGACAAAAAAGTGAAACATAAGAAAAAATGGGTTGTTTTACAGCTGACCTGACCAGGGAAAAGAAAGGCACAGGTGGGTTTGTAATCCACGAACTGGGCATCATCAACAAGGGTCTGAGATCCAACGGATGCACTCATAAAAACCCTAGATCGATCCGGAGTTTTGGTCTCGACCCAGGGTTTTGAGACCAAAACTCCGGATCATACTTCTCTTTAAATGCTCATACCTCTCTTGGTGATGCGAAATGACCACATTTCTTCTTTGAGAAAATCCCTCCTATAAGAGGAATCAATGCATTCTTCTTCTTCTTCTTTCTAAGAGAAGGGTGTCTCTCCAGAGCTTCAGCTCCTTGTGAAACCGTGACCTGAGCTAGCGGCGGCGGGTTCGCAAAATAGCTTCCGATAATGACATATCGAGGGATTAAAAAAGCTTCTCTATTGAATCCACTTTATGCTTTTTGGAAGAGACTACAACTTAACTCCAGTTCTATGCTTCCCCCTCACAAGAGTAATTTAAATAAAATATGAGTAATTTATCATCTTATATATTAGTATTATTATGTAATAAAAAAAAATTGGGCACTTCGTTTGATGGGACCGCATGTGGGTGGTAGTGATGGAAATGGGAGTTTTGGAGGCATATCTGGCAGATTGATGTCCCTCCCAAGATACGTGAGTTTTTCTGGCGTATGGGACGGAATGTGTTACCCACCAGGGATAATTTGGCTAGACGAGGAGTGGTGACTTCTCTCGCTTGTTTATTTTGCCCAGATGATGAAAGTGTGGACCATGTTTTCATTAAATGCCCTGTTGCACACTCAGTTTGGAGCCACGCAGGCATCTATTTTGTCTTTACAGGCTGCCTTTTTACAAACCTTCACTACCATGGGCAAAGACAAAGCCGCTTTAGTGGCTGTGGTCGCTTGGAAGCTGTGGGATGCCCGCAATGCATTGCTATGGTCAAATCGGTGGCCCAACTCGGAGCACTTAGTTGGTGCAGCAGGTGCTTTGCTCGCGGACTACCGGAAAGCTTCGGCCTCGTTGGGTGCTGTTGTTGCAAGGGTGCACAGTCGGGATGCTCCCACACGGCCGGCTCAAGTCAACCACCCAGTTACTTGGCTCGCTTTCGTGGATGGAGCATTGTTCCAAAGCCTCGATTTCGTTGGCTTTGGCATTGTAGTGGAAGATGCGGAGGGCAGCTACTCCCTAGCAGTTTCTGGATATGAAGAAGGTGGTCACTTGGCACCTATAGCTGAGGCAATTGTGATGAGGCAGTGCCTGCTTTATGCATCGGAATCCTTTTTTGAACCTGGCTGTGTTTTTACAGATTGTCAAACTTTATTTTTTGCCATTACTTCCTCGAGTGTGGATAACTCTGAGTTTAGTTTAATTATGTCTGATTGTAAGGCCTATCTTGCTTCACGGCCAGACATTAAAATTTTTTGGATTAGGCGACAGGAGAATCAGTGTGCTCACCTGGTGGCGCGCGACTCTCTTCGCCATGGCAGGTTTCATATTTGGGTCGATGTGCCCGATGTTCTGTTCGATTATTATTCTCACAGGTAATACTTACAGTATTTTACCCTTAAAAAAAATAAAAATAAAAATAAAATTTGAATAAAATTTTATTTTATTATCATATTAATTATTAATTATTAATAAAATTAATTTATTTTATTTTATTATCATATTAATTATTAAAAAATAAAAACATATATTTATTAATTAATAAAAATTAATTAGCTTTCCATATTTAAAAATTATTATACTTCTATTAAAAATAATTATATGTAAATTAATACATCAATTAATAACTTTTTATTTTGATGCATTCAGCCCCAATACACGACTTCTTGGATATGATTGAACATACTTAGACTCATGGGAAGAGATAAAAATCAAATTTACAGGGACGAGGTAAACTAGTTTTCCTTATATTTTTTAAATCATGTCCTTAAAAGTCATTTTATACATAAATGACTAACACTAAATAACTAATTTTACCAAACAGCTAATACAATCTTCTGGTCAAATCAGCTAATAGAACAAGTTATCAACTAACAGCTAATGCAATCAACTGATTATCAAATAGAGCCTAAGAAATCTTTTTACCTCCAAGCCGTCAGTTCTCTTCAGTTTCCTTGCAGTGTCTCATCTTTAATTCAATTTTTGACTAAGATCGATCGAACAGGAACTGCTATTTCTTTTAGAATTATCAATCAAATATAATTAGTGATTATCATAATCACCTTAATTTGTAACATGAAAAGAGGACTATTTTTTCTGAGATATGACTCTCGTACTATCTACTGTATCTTTTCTATCTTTTGGAAATACCTTTATAACATAATGTAAAGTTATACAGAGATATAAATACATTAATAGATTAATCTAATAAATTTGATGCAAATATTTTTTTATAGTATACTTATTATTTTGTAAATTGAATTTTTTAACTTATAAACTTCAAAATTTTATACAATATTTTAAAAACCGAACCGATACGGTTGGTTTAACAATGAAAATCTTAAATTGATTAATTTTTTTGTTTGATTTTTAAATTTTCAGCTCGATTTATTTTAATATTCTTTGTAGTTAAAAATTGATTAGTTTATTAATTAATCGGTCAATTTTTTTAAATTAATTAATTTTTATAAACTGCAACAAATTTATCGATTTTTATTTAACAGTCTTATTTTTCAATGAAATTTTAAATATTTGATAAGCAATCATAATTTTCTTTAATTATTTTTCAATTTTTTAATCTTTAACCGATTTTATCACAGTTTAATATCAGTTAAACCTTTTAAATTTAAAACCTCTTATATTACCGTTTTAACTTCCAATTTGATTTTAAAACATCGGTTTTAATATAAAAGAAGCGGAGATAAAATTGACGGAAACAATATCAATTTGCAGCTATCCTTTTTTTTTCATTTCATTTTACGTATATGCAAAACTGGTTTTGTTACAATTTTTTTTTTCATTCACGTTAGTGAAGCTGGAAATAACATCAGCATGGTAAACACTTACATTAGCAAAGTTCAATGCTTTTAAAGTTGTCCAAACCAAGAGTATAGTGAGCTTGAACATCTAAATTCAAGCTGGGCCAGAGGATGACAACGCCTAACCTTTTAATTTTTTGGGGTTTAATCAATAGGACCTATAGGTTGGGTTGGATTCACTTTGCTGATTCTAAAGCCGTACCAGCAATGAGGTTCATTTAACGAATTAATTCATTAAAATAAATTTTAAAATTAGAAAATTTCAATGTGAGAAATAGATAAAAAGATAATTTCCCTAACTTTTAAATTTCACATGAAATTTTATCTTTCATTTTCCTATGATTCTGAATTTCTCATGAATGTGAAAATTTTATTTTATCTTTTTATCATTCTTAATTACTCATTAAAATTTGAAATTTATCTTTTATCTTCGTATGATTATGAATTTCTCATGAGAATATTCTTTTAATTAATTAATTTAACGTATTAAATTTAAATACTACCCACATCACCTCGTAAAAGAATGACAAAGCCAACAGTTCAAAGTGCTAATTACAAGTAAGAAAATGAACAAATGCTAAGACCTTGTTTGGTTGGCATGGATTCTTGCTTAGAAAAGTAATATTTTTTCTAAAATTTATATTATCACGTTTAATTTATTTTTTTAAGTAGTTAAGAAAGTAAAAATTTTCCCAATCTAGAGAAAGTAGTAGCACTTTACTTGGATTCCAAATCCCATCACTCCCTTGTTATTTAGATTACTTTCCATCAGAATTTATAAAAAAAAACGCTAGCCAATTCAATCATTTCTTCTCTCTCAACTCTACGACAATTCTTTTATAAAACTCCATCTTCTCTTCAACTATTTTTATTGTTCTCCTTTTAGCAAAATTTTATATATTAATGCACTATTTGTATTTTCTTTTCAATGTTAGAAAAATTTTAAATATTTGGTTTGAATTTTAAGATTTATTTTTATACTTAGATGAGGTTTTTTTTTAGTATTTTTCAATACTATATTTATGATATAGCAGTATTATAAGAGTGGAATATCAGAAAAATTAACATTTAATAATATAACTTATATTACATATTAACATTATTTAATGATTTCAATTTTTATTCATTTTGTAGGGATCTAATTGGAAACTCAAGTTAAAATTAAATTACATTCTATATATGAAATATTGTTGCATACTAAATACTATAATAAGAATCCACTCAACTTTCCTATTAGAATTATTACAAGTATTTAAACATGTTAAAATCTTTACTTTCTATAGATTTATTTTCCGAAGAATCAAATTTCAAATTCAATTTATATTCTTGTCAACCAAACGGGACCTAAGAGTATTGTGAAGAAAAATAATGTAGTTGTGGCAAGTTTTCGTATTCCCAAATGTATACAAATTTTGTACCAAATTAAATTTACAAAATCTTATGAAATTGTTCATTGGTTACCAAATTTTACGAGCTTATATAACCTACAATATTATTCTAATACAAAGTACTCAAACAATCAACTCTAAGATATAAGTTTCACATAATAGAACAATTTGAATTTTATTTAATATACTTCTAATAAAAATAAGAATTTGGTCCGATTTGTTTAACACGTTTTTTTAGGCTTGTAGATTTCAGGCTCACAAGTTGAATTATTTTTTTAAAATTTAAACTAAAAAATTATTCACGCATAAAGATATAATCTAAATACCACTATTTTTTTTATAACTATTACATCTAAATTCTACTAGGACATTTAGAGTTAAATTATAATTCTTGAAAATTATTTATAAATTTGAACATTTTTAATTTTAATCAAGTAAATTTTTTATGCTTAGTTAGTTAGTTTACGTCGATGTCAATGTTTAAAATAAAATAGAATATGATACCACTCCTTGTAAATTCCAAAACAGTTTTACATCCAGATGTCACATCACACTCCTCTCATTCCCTTTACTGTTTTACTTTAATACAAAATATTGTTTCAACATTGGAGGACAAGGGCAATATTGTTTTAATATTGTGGGTCTATTGAAAACAGTCTCTTTATTATATAGGGGTAAAGTTGCGTATTATCAAACTTTTCCAGACCTCGCCTTATTGCGAAATTTCAAACTGGATGATGATGATGACGACGACGATGATTGGAGGACAAGGGCACTTAAAAAGTCATCTCCTAATTATTGCTCGTGTTCTTGTAGTTTCTGTATCAGTCTTATTTGGTTTCCTAATTATTGACCGCGTCTAAAGGAAGACGAATTTGCCGTAAAGTTATTCGATAAAGAGGTGAGCGGTACGGCTTGAATCACAATTTTATTCCACCGCCACTAAGTCTAATATTTGAATCTTCGTGTCATCACTCCTCACAAAATTAAGAAAAATATATTGAGAATTGTTGTAATCAAGGAAAATTATTACATAATTTATTCTGTCATAATTTGTTATTTATTTATTTTCATTTTTAAAAAAAATATCATAATTATTAAATTTAAATAATATATAATTTTAAAATTATGAATAAATAGAAAACTAAAAAATGATAAAATCACTTGTATAATAACTATTTATAAATAAATGATAATTTTAAAAATAAAAATATCAAATCATAATGAGAGATGAAATTTAATTATTCTAAAATAAAACCTCGTCAAAAATAATTAACTTTAAAAAAGAAAATTACAATTTTAAAAATAAATAAGAAAAGCTTAGAAAAAAACAACTAGTAACTAAGACAAGGGCTTATTGCACGTGTCCAAAGCCCCGCAAGTACTGATCACGTAAGTAAATAGGGAAGTATGAGTATCAATCTACAGGGAGTTATTGAACAATTACTAGGCTAAAATCATTCAATTATTTGGGCTGATCACTCAAATGTTGATTATTGAGAAATTAATTAGAAAACGAATTGCTAAACCTAATCCTAAAGCAAACAGAATAATCGCACAGCTTATGCAGTATGAGTCTGTAAGGAATAAATCAGATATGTAAAAGGCATGTTTCAAATCTGGTTTTGTGATCGAATTCTAATTATTCTCTTCTGATTTATTCAATAATCTTGATCCCTAAACTTTGAAAGAAACTAAATCTAAATTATCTATGATTCTTTATCGAGATGTCAAAGAAGTATCGTAGTTAAAATCAATCCCGACTATCGTGGCTCCTGAAATTAACTAAAACTCATTAAGATTTTTATCTAGTTGGTAATTCCGCTCACAGATTTTTGCCTAGGTCTAAACCTATAAGTTTTTAATTTTGGTTTTTTATTACCGATTTTCATCTTTCGATTCTTCAACCGATAATTCCGTCACAAATTATGTGAGGCCTAACACATAACAAGTACAATAATACTCAAAACAAAAATCAATAGACACGAATCAATTTTATTGAATAAAATCTAGAATCAAATCATGTAGAAATTCGAAAATTACGTCTTATCTTTGAAACCCAATAAAAAATCTACTCACTCATGTTTATGTTTAACAAAATAAATATCAAAACAAGGAAAGTAGACGTTAGAGGAGTAAGGAACGAAGAACTTTGGTGAGTCTTGGTCATAAACGTCCAGGTCAGGAACGGGTCTCGCAGCTGCAGCGTCACTTTCTCTCGGTTCTGTTTCGCGCCTACGTCTTTTCTTCCTCTCTCCAATCTGCTGATTTTTTTTCGTTTTCTTCCCACACCCAACGTCAGATCGTTCGTGCGTCAGGTCTCCCAGCTGCGGCAGATTGGGCCATATATTGCTAACCTTAATTTTAGGTGATTGTTTGGGCTAATGATGTACTCCTAGTAGAGCCCAATTTCTTCTTACTAAAGCCCATTTCAAGGTCCGAGTACATTGTGGACGCTTGGTTCCGTCGCTTATTTTCGTATTGATTGTTTATAGAATTTAATAATATATTTTTGCAAAGTTTGGGTTTAGATTTAAGTTTTAAAAGTTGGGAAGTTAAAACTCCATTTGTTGTTATTTCTAATATAAATATTAAAATTAATTTATAAATTTTAAGTTTGAATTATTTAGTATTTTCAAAACTCAAAATTAGAATTAGATCAAAGTCAATTTTAAATTTTAGGAGACTTAGACTTGGATATGATCTATTATTATTCTTAATAGAAAATAAATTTATAATTTGTTCTTAAATTTTTATAAAAGCTTTAAAAATTATTTGAAATTAATTATCAATAAAAATTATGAATAATTTTATTTAATTTAATTTTATGTAATTAAAATATAATAATTATTAATGAATATATATTTAAGTTTAAAATATATAAATATTCAAATAAATATTAATTTATGAATAAAATTGTAATTTTTAAATTATTTATTTTATTATAATAACATAATTTTATTAATAATTTGTTAATAAATATTACATAAGAGATTAAATAAATTTATTTATTTAAAAATAATTTATCTTTAAGTTTTATCTGATATGTAATTATTATCAGTGATAAAAATATAATTATATTAATATTAACATCTAAACATGTTTTTGTTTTTATTTGAAAAAAAAAACAAAAAATGAAATCTGAAAACTAAAAACTGAAAACTACAACAAAAAAATAAAAATAGAACCAAATGACAATTTTATGTATTTTGTTTAGGTAAACATAAGCCTCTTCCTAATGACTTAAGGATGTATTCACTTTAATATCAAGTAAAGTTGGTTATTTAATTTTAAAATCATTAGCTCATTATGTGATTTATTATAATTACATAATTTATATATTATTATCCAATAATTTATATAATATTGACAATGTTCCTTAAAGTTCGAGTAGGAACTAAATTAAAATTAGTTTAATTTACTAATTTTAAATGAATATTCGGTTTAAACACTTTTTAGGGTTCAACTAAATTTTAAATTAAATTCGAATTACATTTTAAAAGTTAAATCAAACGGAACTAGTGATACACCTGACTCTTTGCCATCTCTATGTATAAATCCAAAACAAATGAATGAACATCATTTTAGAGATGGCAATTAAGCTTGGACGCAGTCTAACCCTACAAAATGCCTGACAACCATAATAAAAAATGATGCTATTTTTTATTTTTAATAAAAATAATAAAATTAAATTAGATCGGGTCGAATCAGGCTCGGGCTTAGGTCGGCTACTTTGAGTTTAGTCAGGGCCGGACCTATTGTTATCCTTTATTATTTCAGTATAATAATAATTCATTAAATTTTAAGAGCACAGCGAGGCACTAACTAATAAAAGCTGAATTAGGTATATAAATAACTAAAAAAGGGAAATTCCTCTTCTTCCAGGGTCTCAAACATTAATAAGAGAAACGCAAATAGAAGAAGAAAAGGAATGCCCCGACCAATTTGATGCCTTGCGTGCTTTGGTGCTAAAACTAATTAAAAAGAGAAAAATAGTACTACCAGTCCAGTGGGTGGAGGCTTTTGTTCTCTTAAAAACCTCATTCATGGCTTTGTGTTATGCGTAGGTCTCTTAGAGAAGACAGTGATGCCCATTTCTCGGATTCTTTTCTTTTCTTCCAAGCATAACCCACCACGTCTACTTCTCAATCCACTTCAAAGGTTCGGTCTTTCCCGCGTCTTACTTATCCTTCAAATAAAAAAAATTGCATTTCTTTTTCATATGTTCTTGTTCTCTCTTGTTTATCGCTTGCTTTCAATCGATTTTTGCTATATGCCTATATTTGATGCTCTACTTGTTTGTTTTTCATATTGTCAAAATGGGTTCTTGAGAATTGCATGATTGTTATGTGCTTGGGTCGAATCGGTTCGAATCCTTACATCAAAAGATTGAAGTGTTGGTCAATAGTAGGCCTTTGTATTTCCTTCCAAGATATGCGGTGTCAGCTATGTCTTTGGGGTGATTCAAAATATAATTTCTGGAATACAGGTCTGGTTAGAGTAAATTGCATGTTTGCTATGCCGTTAATTCATTTTTCCTTTTATTCTTGGGGCATTTGAGTTGAACCTATTTGTAAATTGTTTAGGTATGGTACATCTATGAGGATTCAGTCTTGTAGCTATACATCATCGACACAACACACTAGCAGGAAAAGGATAGATGATGATCCTTTAATTCCAGTAGAAACACAAGCTCCTGGCTCATGGAGTTCTTGGGTCATTGTAGGCTTCTGAGCTTCCCTATCAGCTGAACAGATTTCCATTGTTGATAGACAATGTGTTTTCGTAGCATTTCTTATTGTGTTAACTTAAGACGACAAACTCTGGAGTATTCAACAATTGTATTTCTTTGCTTACCTAGCGTTTTTGTTTTCCTTGCATGTAATCTGCAGCCTGGCGTGGTTCTTGGATTTGCAGGAATTGCAGCTTTTGTTCATTACAATGATCAAAGGAGAGCTATTCCTAGAGGTATTTCTCGTGCCTTGGTATTCTCTGCCAATGCAATAACTTGAAATTTGTAGATTAAAGGTCAAAGACTTGCAAACTTTTTGTCTGATTTCTTCCTTTGAGATGAAAATTTAGACTCACTTCCATGTGAAATAGGAGGTTCTAATAGAGTACTCTTGCCTAAAGTAACTACTATATAAGGGAGTCCTTAAGTCCTTCCTCCAATCTTTCCGAATATTTTCC
>JANQAP020000524.1:316565-329339 GCA_026874005.2 Erythroxylum coriaceum
GGCTTTTACTTCTAGCGGCTTGATCAATGTGTAGAGTTTAGAGGCTAAACTTATGGTCATCTCCTCTCCTTCTTCTTAATCTATAACTTGTGTGGATGATCTGAGACCCCATGTTGGTCAAGTCTTCAATGGCTTGTGTGGATGGTCCTCCATCAGGATTGCATTAAGAAGTGTTATGCCAAGGCGAGCTCTATTGAAGTCCTGGCTATTTTAGCTCACGGTAATACGCTTTGCTCCACCCATAAAGACCATAGGATCAGAATATGGAACTTTACTTTTGTCGAGAATTTTCGGACTAGAAAAGTCTCTACACTCCCTAAAAGAAAGTCATTAACCGTGTTCCAAAAGTCAAGCACACAATATCGCAAGTATTGTCTCTCTTACATGGCCTATTATCATACAGAAGGGATATTATATACCGACCTTTTTGATAGAACAACCACAGTTTGGAGGGTCCTAGATAAAAAACGTGGGGATGTGTTTTCACTTGCTCTTTTGATGGTTCAGTTAAGGTAATAGGGAAGAGTGTATAAATAGAACTCTCGTACTCTAATTATGACTCTAAAGTTCAACCATCACCAGTGAATGCCTTAGCCATAAGCTTATCATTTAACATCAGCCATGTCTATTTGGGTTCTTCAGGAGATTGTAGAGAATAAAAATGTAGATTAATAGAAATTCCCTTATCTTTGTCAAGGCCACTACCTTGAAAGTGATTTTAACAGGATTTTGATGTAATTAGAAATACCGGTCGCTTTTTAAGGTTATCACAACAAGCTCTTACGAAAGTGTCCTCATAGGTAAAAGAGTGGAGTATGCACAGTAGAAGGTTAAGGAACTAGAAAGAAGAAAAAGAAAGGAAGGTCTATAGAAACTTGGTGTATAAAAGCCAAGAATAGAATAACTAAAGTGGAATATTAGAAAAAGATCAAGCAATTGTAACAGAAAAAATAATTGAGAAGTTACAAAATCGATGAATGTAGATTCAATATCATACTAGGTCCGAAAAGATATTCTTTCTGCAATACATACTTACAGGTCAGGCCATGCCTTGCCTAAGAGGACGAGCACTATGCACATGGACTACTACACCAAAGAACGAAGCAAACAGCTCAAATAAGTAGAAAAATAACCATAATATAAAAAAGTACAAAGCCCCTTACCTAACTAATGTAAGATTAGCAAATGTTAGTGGAAGAAGGGGTAACAAGCAATAATGAAAAAGGTATAGTTTATGTCATTATTCCAACGATGATACCAAAAAAGAACATTATCTTGTAGGTTTAACTATTGTGGATTCTTACAAGGCCACCGCTTTGTTGTACTTTCTCTAGTAGCCCTAGAGAAATTGATATTCAGCAAATTTGAGGATACAACAACCAAGTTTTGGAAGAGAGAAGAAGGAAGCCATTTTCATGAATGCATAGCAGTTTTAGATGGGCATAGAGGATGTGAGAAATGTGTGGTTGTTTGTTTAGAGATGGAGAAAGTTGTATTAGGGTTTATGGTGTACAGTGCTAGTTTGGACCAGTGGAATGGAGGAAGAATCTTGGAGTGATTGGTAAAAGTTACTCCTTTGTGACCGTAAGGTTACAAGTTCGAATAACAAAAACAATCTCTTTGTAAAAATTACAAAGGAAAGGCTTTTACAAAGAGGTTGCGTATATTGATGGCCCTCTATCTATCCTCACAAAGCAGAGAACCTTTTTCATAGAGTATATTAACTTTATTCAAACTATTGAGAGTTAAGGTTTTTCCTGGAGATAATGTGTCCTTCGATCTTGATAATAATGAAATAGAGAAATTCAAGGACAAAGGAGGTTGAATATGAAACAAGTCCTATCTCATCTCTTTCATGGTTTGAGAAGAAATTTAAAGGGGACTGTAATTAGTACGTAAATTCTTTACTTCTATGTTTGGCATGTAGTAGTTAGAAAAGCATATTAGATAAAATGACCAAATGTTAATGTTTGTTTATGAAATATCAGTATCTTTAAAGGAATAATAATGATCTTGTTATTTCAAATTTGTTTATTGGCTTATATGTTAGAAGGTTTTAACATTACTCACATAATGTTAATTGATAAAGCAGACACATGCAAAAGATACTTTTAATTCAAATAAAACGACAGGGACTTGTTGAAGTTTAAAACAAAAATAGGAGCTTACAAAGCAAGAGGAGCTTGTTGTACGATAATACCCTGTTTAAGCAATAGGAACCTGTTAAGTGATAGAAGCCTATTAAATGGCAGGAGACTGCTAAAGGATAAATCTAGTTAAGACATTTTAAAACAAAATGTGCCTGTTAAAATGAAAGGAACCTTCAGCAAGTTGAAAACAGAAGAAGCTTATTATAATAGTGAAAGAGCCTCTTGTTGAAATGAACACACAATAATATAATGTGGAAATATAAAAGTTAAGAGAGAGAATGACGTAGTCAATTTATACTGGTTCGGCTTACAACCCAAGCCTACGTCTAGTCTCCAAGTATCCAACTTGAGTGTTTCACTATGAAAATTCAAGTAGTAATTTGACGAGTCTATTCAAGCTCATAAGTACATAATTTTTAAGATTCTCCAACCTTTCACACTTGTAGTATTTTGATAGAGTCTATATGCTCTCAACAAATGAAGATGCAATTTACTCGATATGAACTTTAATAATCTCTCTCAAAAAGAGTTTTCACTTTCTAAAACACAAGAGATTTGAAATTGATATCACTTTCAAGAGAATTGATGCTATAAATGTATTTTGAAGGTCTAGCGTATGTCCCCCATTCGCAAATGTAGCGACTCTTCCTTAAATAGACATCTTCTTCAACTAACCATTGCTTCTCTTATATCTTGAATTAACTTTGAATCTTCAATACCATATTTGATAAAAATCTTCCAGTATCCAGATGCTAAGATAAAAGATCATATGACGAAGCTGATTATGATTTATAAGATCTTTTCAGATATTGTGGAATCATTTCTAATAAATCAGGCAAGTTCAATTTATTATCATATGATTTTATTTCCTTTGGAGAATTAACCGGTTAGTAATAAAAGGAAATAGATCCAATCTGAAAGGTCATCATCAACATCATAAGCCATAATGATGACAACCAATAATAGATATATTTTTAAAATTCAAATAAGAGTCAAAGATATACCTGTCGGCTTTATAAGTTCTTACTGAATAGAAGGAGACTTTCCTTAACAAATCAAAGAAATGACAAGAGTTTGAGATATACTTGTCAGCTTTATAAGTTCTTACTGATTAGAAGGAGCCGTTCCTTTCTACCATAAGGACTTCACAATAAAAAATATCACAGATTCATCATATGTTAGTGACAGTCATGCTAGTATATCGTCAATCTTCAGCAAAAATATATCAAATATCAAAAATAATTCTCCCCCTTTGTCATTATAAAAAAATATAGGGAAAAGAACTAAATAGCCTAAAAAATATCACATGTAAGAATAAACTAGGAAAAAATATATCTTCATTCTAACTTTTGACTCTCCCCCTGCATTAATGCTTTCCTCTTTTGAGGTTATTCCTAAGAAGAAAGTTACTTAACCTCTTATACCATGTTGAGGGAGCTTACACCTTACCATTTTTGTCACTGAAATCTTCAAATTTTATGTTATCAAATTCTCCTCCATGATCGTTTCGAATTGATGAAATGCAGTACCCTTTTTCGATCTGAATTTTTTTGCAAAACTCCTTTTTTTTTTCAACGTAGTTGAAATGTGATATTTCACCTATCATATGTCTTGAGCACCCACTATCAACTATCCATTAATTTTCTCGTCTCCGTTTTAAAGCATATCTGCAGAAAGTATTATCTCATTTTAGGTACCCAATTTTTTTGGGTCCTTTCAGGTTAGTAGCTTGACCTTCCAGTCTCCAAACATACATTTGAGATAATTTCCTTATTTTATGAAAGTTACAAGAATGACTAATATGAACATGTCTACCACAGTAGAAGCATAAAACAGATGAATGAGAGTTGTTATAATTTCTACAGTTATCAGGTTCCTGCTATTTTGACTATAGCTATTGCTGGATTTGATGAAGAAGTTTTTGTATCGCCTGATAATATTGTTTTCATTGTATCCTATTCTGACCTTATCAAAAATGCATTTACTGGTACCAAGTAATGCATCAAGGTTGTTCCTTTCATCAACGAAATTTTTCAGATTTTTAGCTAGAGATATGCTCTTTCCAGCACTTTTCTGTTTCTCAAATTCTAAGGTGGCGACTTTTTCTTCTAAATGTCTCACCTTTTTAGAATCATTTTTTAGCAACGTATTTTCCAACTTAGTTACTCTTTCTTCCAGTACTTTCTTTTTAGAAACCTTTTTCTATACTCAACCTCAAGAGAAATATTCTTAGTCACCAAACTCTCATTGACAGATGCTAATGATTTAATCTTACTTTTCAGAGATGCATCATTGTTCTTGGACTTCTTAACTTCTTTAAAATATTTCACTATCAACCTTTTTTACTGATCATATGATTCATGATATGCATTTTTCAATTCATCAACTTCAATATTAGAGTTAGAATAATATACCTCATCATCTCCTGATTTAGCCATAAGATAGACGTTGCTGACTTCTTCAGGCTCTTCTTCTTCAAAGCTTTTAAAATCCTTATCTAACCAGGTTGCTTTTAGTGCCATTCTTCTTCTGTAGGAGGATCCTTTATCTCACTTAAGCTCGATTTCACGAATCATCAAGTTTCCTCATTGCCAGTTAAGTGAAATAGTGTCTAGATCCTTTGCAGTTTCTAGAGCTGTCATCTTAGACCTTCATTCCTTTGGTAGTAACCTTAGAATCTTCATTAGAAGCTCATCATTGGGATACATCTTTCCTAAGTTCTTTAAGGTTGTGATGATGTTGTTGAATCGTTCGAAGAATTCGTTAATGATTTCTCACTATTTCACACCAATAATTTCGTTTTGATGCACTAAAAAGCTTATTCTATGTTTCTTTACCTCATTCGTTCCTTTAAAGGTGATATGTAGTTTATCCCGTATTTCTTTTACTGTAGAGCAATATGATATCTTTTCATATTATTTTGGAGATAGTGCACAAATCAGATGATGTTTTTCTTTAGCATTTAACTGTGTATTTCTTCTGTCAGCATCAGGCCACACTTTTACGTTTTCTGTAGAGGGAAGTGTAGCCCTAACTTTGATGGCTTGCTGCACTTTAATATCTACATATTGGAGATAGATTATCATTCTCTCTTTCTAATATTAGTAATTGTTTCTATTGAAATAAAGAGGCTTTGAGACAGATTGTCCTTCAAAACTTCTCAAGTTGATTGCCATGATATATCAGGTGCTATAAAACACAATCAATGTAAAACCTCACTCTGATAAGCAAATACACGCAAGTGATACTTCCAGTATCCATATGTTAAGACAAAATATCATATCACATAGCTGATTGTGATTTGTAAGATCCTTTCAGATATTGTGGAATCATTTCTCATAAATCAGGTAAGTTCATAAGGAAGGTCTTTGCAATAAAGGAAGCATATCATATGATTTTATTTCCTTTGGAGAATTAACCCATTAGCAATAGAAGGAAATAAATCTAATTTAAAAGGTCACCATCAAAATCATTAAACCTTGAACTAACATCAATTGCTTATATGAAGATCTCTAAATGTTTTCAAAAAGAGTCACCTGTCCCAAAGACTCAGGTATCTGGATTCATGGGAGGGTGCCCTACTCAAAATAAATGTTTATAGGTCGTGTCATAACCCAAATGATAACTTTTAGAAATATATACTAATTGATGCTTTTCCTTAGTATGTCTACATAACACATTCTAATAAATCAATCAGTTGTATATCCTAGCCTTAATATTAGCTCCATCCAAGAGGTTTTCTTGTATAGCAGAATGCTGAGTTGAAAAACTATAAACCCCAAAACTTTTCCTATGTAGCTTAAGTTGAATCAGAGATATTGATTAGGTCAAGATTGAGAAGATCATTGGTTTTATATATGATGTTAATTTAATTTATTTAGTAGAGGACTAAAATAAGGTTCATTCTGAATGAAGCTAATGATGCAATTGGCATAGGGTCTTAAACCTTTACTTTCTCTTCAATTCTTTAATAGTACACCTTAGTGTATTGTAATCTACACACAAGCCTCCAACTTTGTTTTCTTGCTTTGCATGAAACTAAAAACAAAGTCCTTTACAAACTACGAAGAACTGTACGTGCATAAAAGATTTTTCTTTTTTTCCTCAAAGCAAGAAAACAAATACAAAAGGGAAGTTGACTACATATCAGATGGGACTTCTATCTTTAAAAGTTGATCTTTGGGTTCTTCTGTTTATGATGAATAATCTTTTCATTTTTGGAAAATATTAATACTCTTTTCATAGTTAATTGAAGGAGAAAATGTGCTTTCTACAAACAAATCCAAGGACAGAGAACTAGAGAAGCGTAAAATTTACTTTTTCCCCAGAGAGGAATTACTATTATGCACAAACATAAATGCAATTTCTTAGACAATTATTTACTTTGTAAACCCAAAAAAGAAAGAATAAAAGTCTTCGTCTTAATGGTGTATTGACAAAAGAAGGATAATTGGGTGAAAAAGTTTATTTTTAATAAATATATTAAATTCATAAAATTTAAATTTTGGAATAATAATATCAATTTATAAAATCAAAATCTATTAAAAATATTCAAAATACTTAATTATAAGTAATTTTGAATTATTTTGGAATATGGGTACACTAAATATATGATATTAACATTATATATTTCATAAAATTTAAATTTTGGAATAATAATATCTATTTATAAAATCAATATCTATTAAAAATATTCAAAATACTTAATTATAAGTAATTTTGAATTATTTTGGAATATGGGTACATTAAATATATGATATTAACATTATATATTTAGTTCACATATATCAAAATATTTTTAATGCATTTTAGCCATTTTGAAATTTTATGTGAACTACTAGATAATATATTTATATTTATAAAATCAGTGTCAATTTAATTTTTCAAAAGATGATTAATTATTAAAAATTATTATTTTAAACATGTATACATTAAGTATTTACAACATTGAAATATATATTTGATAATTAAAAAAGTTATATATTTATTAAAAATTAACTTATAATAATGTGATTATAACTATTTTCACATATTTGTATTAAGAAAAAGTAAATGTAATTTTAAAGAGTTACAAAAATATTAAAGTTTATTTTAAAAATTAAACATAATATAAAATTTTAAAAATTAACAATTTTTATAGTAAGTGCAATTGACTTCAAATACTATCTTCGCATATTTTAAAATTTGTCATAATTATCCTTCGCTGAACTTTTGAAAGTACACATTTTAAATTTAAAATACAAATTTAAAAGTTGTCATAAATTTATAATTTCATGTATTTCTTGAAATTATCAATTACAATTAATAATTATATATACTAAAAAAATTCTTAAACTTTTTCTGCAATTTTAAATATCATTTGCATATGTATAATTAAAGAAATTATTAAAAAAATTATATAGTCCCATATAAGTTTAGATTATTGTTAAACATATCTCAAAAGATAAGAATTTTTAATTTGAAATTTCAATTATATTACTAAAATATCAAAAATCGATTATAAATAGGATTATGCTCTATGGAGCTAGTACTTCTTGCTTAACCCTCTTTGTATGAGTTACAGAGTTCTCTTAACCTGTTCTATTGATATCGTTAGAGGACAAACACTTATGCAGCTACAATAGTTGAAATAAATCGATTTCAAAAACAGTTTTAGGGACACGAAAAGAAAAAGATCAAGTTTCATAATAAGGTATGAATTACGATTCATGCTTTGTTATGATTTATATGTTAATCATTTTATGAAATTAAAGTAATCTTGGTTTTCTTGAAATCAAAATACAAAAAAGTTTCATAATTATTCTGCTATGGTCGGGATCAAATCTCATCCCGATTTCCCAATAGTGGAATTAGATCTAGGTTGGTGAAGTTTGATGAATAGATATTCATAGATTTGGGTTAGAGCGACTCAAGTGGCTTCGCATGAGCTATGGGTCTAGTAGGTGCTAGTCTGATATGGATAAATTCACTTTTGAGGGGGAGATGTTGGAAGTTCTCAAGTAGAATCATCCCACACCAAAAAAAAACATAAAGATAAAGTGAGTTATATATAAGGATAAGACTCATAACCCATTGCTTTTAGGCTTTTGGTTAAGATATGATATCCTAGTTGCATATAGGCTTATTTGAATTTGGTCTAATTTCTCCCTAAACTCTCTCAAAACTCATCAGTGGTATCGGAGCAATCTTTAATTTAGTAATTTGATTAAATTGTTTGATTTTTATTGATCTTGAAAAATGAATTGAAATTGAAACCATAAATTATGAAATCAAATTAGATTTGATTAATAATCTGAATAGTTCAGATTAAAAGTTTTTTTAAACAAGAAAACAAAAGCCCAGAAAGTAGCGAAACCTGAAGTCTAGAATTCTGTAATGCAATTTATTGCTTTTTTTTAAGTATTGTTTTGCATAATAAGCCTTAATTGTTCTTTAAGTCGCCAACTATTAGCGACTAGAATGAGCATATATGACATGTGCAAACTTAGATTGTTGTGGATATTGCCGAAGGAGTTGTATAGGTTTCTAAAGGATATGTTTTACTTGTATAGGTTTCTGTCGAATGTGATATGAACCTGAAATTTGGGTTATCGTGGGTTTTGAAAATTAAATATGCTTTTATTATGGAAAACGTATTTATTGGTTATGTGTTTATTAGCCCACGTGTTGTCGCAGGGAATTTTTGGTTGCCACTGGGAGTCCATGGTTTAGGAGTCTATGGTTGTCGCTGTAATCGGTAGTCACATAGAGCATTGAAGGGCAACAGTTGCTGCTGTGCTGGTAACAGTCGCTCCTTGGTGACGCAACTGTCGCTCCAACCTAAGTCATAGGAAGCAAAACATAGGCAAGGAGTGGCAACAGGAGACAACCGTAGAAGCAGAGAGGCGTGATGAAGGAAAAATAATGTGACAACATGAAAAGTTTTTCAGAAACTCTAATTTGCCATAAAACAATGGGATACGTGTCATATATGCATCCCATTAGACCCCTAAACTTCAGGGCACTTCTCAGCGACCTTCACGATGTGCCTTAGGAGGAAGGTTAGCTAGATTACGCACATGAGGGAGGCATGCGAAAACACTAAGGCAAACATGGGCGAGTGGGATCGAACTTCGTATGAATTTCGATAGAGTCTCAAACCTTGTGGATACTGACTCAACCCAGGCTAAGGACTTAATGGACTAAGGACTTGGCCTATGCTCTGATGAATAAACCACGACTAGCAGACTTGATGTGGGAAGCATTGGATTAAGCCAGTGTGCTATGTGGGCTTCAGTAAGATCACATTGCATATCAGTGGATAGAGATCGTGGGGAGATCTTAGATGATATGGCGACAACTAGGAGTTAGAGATATAGTGGGACTCAACATTTGAAGATAGTGGAGATCTTTGAGGATAAGGATGTTAGTTTCCTATTTGAACGTAAACTTTATCTTTTTGTTATCTTATAGATTCTATCTTATCAATTAGAGTCCTATTTGGATGGGGGTGTCATCCAATTGGTCCACATGATGTAATCTGGTAGAGATATACGTGATTTTAGCACGATCTTAGGCAGTTCAATTTAAGTGGGATTCTTAATGTAACTTGGCTTCCAAGTTAGAATGCCTATATATAGCTCATTCGAGCTTTACTCTCCTCATGGAGTTAGAGAGAGCATTCCATGTATTCTTTTAAGGGAAAGTAATATAAAGGTTGGTTTTATCATATCTCTCTTGTTTTCCTTGTTGCCTTTATTTTCTTATTGATTTCATAGTATTGTTTCTTTGAAGGAGTGAAGTAAACACTTCGATGGTCATTGAAGGCTGAAGTCTTGCTTAAGTGGACCTAAGTAAGGTTATCGTGCAAAGGGTGTTGGTGATTAACTTCGATGAAAGTTCAAGTCCCAAAGTGACCTTTGTATTAACTAATATCAGAGCCAGATTTTGAGATGACAGTAGGCAACTTGACAGAACAAATGACTAAGGGTGGAGGCACTCATTGGACTGATTCCTGCAAGAGAGGAGGAGGTCCCATCCTATCTGTCGTGATTCGAGGCGATGGAGGATCAAATTCGGCAGTTGCAACAACAAATGGCGGATTTGTTAAAGGCACACGAGGAGGCCCAGTTTGAGATCACAATGTTAAGGCATGCCATTGCAACAGATGTTGGTCATGCAAAAAGCTCATCACCAAAACCTTCAGCGGTGAAGGTATGTAAACCTAAGGTGCTCGAAGGCTCGTGGGATGCCAAGGTGTTTGAGAATTTCTTATGGGATATTGAGCAGTACTTTACGACTACTAGGGTGCTCAATACTGAGAAGGTCAATGTGATGGCCATATACTTGGATAGGGATGCCAAGCTCTAGTGTAGGACGACGACTTCTGCGGAGATCAATGAGGGTAGAACTCTCGTGGATACGTGGGAGCTCGTGGAGAAGGAGTTGAAGGATTAATTTCTTCCGTTGAATATTTCATGGCTTGTAAGGGATGCCTTAAAGAAACTGAAACAAGAATGTTCAGTAAAAGACTATGTTAAGTATTTTAGTTCTCTTTTACTTGATATTAAAAACATGTTAGACGAGGATAAGCTCTTCAACTTTTTGTCCAGGTTACAACTGTAGGCGTAAATGGAGTTGTGAAGGCAAAATGTGAAGGACGTGGTCGCTGCAATCGCAATGATGCCTTGGTAGACTTTCGAGTGATGAAGGAAACTAAGGTAAGCTCCTCTAACTCTGCGAAGGGCAAAGACCATGCTCAATAGGATAATACCTAGGGGAAGAGGAGGAAGGATTCCAATAAGGGAGAATTCAAGGGAAAAAGCAAGTAAAATGGTGGCTTCGAGAGTCGGGCGACATCCTCCAAAAAAGGCAAGATTGTTTGTTATCTGTGTGATGGATCATATTATGCAAGCAAATGTCAGAGGAAAGAGAAGCTAAATGCCCTGGTAGCTGAAGAAGAGGGAGAATCTTTAGATGATGCAGCACTAAATTCGAATGTGTTGTTAAATGTGGTTAGTAAAGAACCTAATCCCTATGATGATCTTATGTATGTGAGAATACATGTTAATGGGATAGAGGTAACCGAGATGGTAGATATGGGTGCATCACATTCCTTTGTGGCGGAAAGGATGGTGCACAAGTTGGGGCTTAAAGTGTCTAAGACATCGACAAAGTTAAAAACCCCTATAGGGAAGGCACAAGCAGTGATGGGAGCTGCTTATAGTGTCCTAGTAAGCATAGGGAGTTGGCGTGCAAAGATAAATTGCATGGTCTTACCACTTGAGGATTTCGAAATGATATTGGGAATTAACTTCCTTAAGGTAGCAAAGACAGTGTTATACCCAAGTTTGGGAATTGTGATGGTTATGTATGATGAAAAATCCTTCTTTATTAATTTTTGTAGATTCGTTGGTGGGACGAAGGAGACTACAACAACAGTAGCACAAGTGTCAGCTATGATCATTAAAAAGGAGCATATCATTGCCAAGATCGTAGAGGATCAAGGTGGTAGGGAAAGCCCAGCAGATGGAGCTCTTCTCAATATGTCTTTAGCAGGAGCAGTGAGCCTTAAGAAGACAAGTTCAAGTGGAAGCAAAGACAACCCTGATGGATTAGGAAAATGGTACGTGGGTGAAGTGCCAATTGATATGAAGGCTTGCTATTGTCTTCAAGAGTTGACTAAGGAGTCTTTGAAGAAACCAGCAGTGGAGAATGCCAACAAAATAATTTGACGAGGGCGTCAAATCCATCTGGTGAGGGTGGTTTGTTAGACCCCTAAACTTCAGAGCACTTCTCAATGACCTTCACGATGTGCCTTAGGAGGAAGGTTAGCTAGATTACATGCATAAGGGAGGCATACGAAAACACTAAGGCAAAGATGGACAAGTGGGATCAAACTTAGTATGAATTTTGGTATAGTCTCGGACTTTGTGGAGATTAACTCGACCCAGGCTAAGGACTTGGCCCATACTCAAATGAATGGACCACGACTAGTGGATTTGTTGTGGGAAGCATTGGATCAAGCCAGAATGCTATGTGGGCTTTAGTAAGATCACATTGCCTCATCAGCGGATAGAGATTATAGGGACATTTTGGATGATGTGGCGACAATGAGGGGTTAGAGTTACAGTGGGACTCAACATTTTGATGATAGTGTAGATCGTCGAGCATAAGGATGTTAGTTTCCTATTTGATTGTAAACTTTATCTTTTTATTATCTTGTAGATTCTATCTTATCAGTTAGAGTCCAATTTGGATGGGGGTGTCATCCAATTAGTCCACATAATGTAATCTAATAGAGATAGACGTGATCTTAGCACGATCTTAGGTAGTTTAGTTTAAGTGGGATTCTAAATGTAACTTGGCTTCCAAGTTAGAATGCCTATATATAGCTCATTCGAGCTTTGCTCTCCCCATGGAGTTAGAGAGAACATTCCTTGTATTCTTTTGAGGAAAAGCAATATAAAGATTAGTTTTACCGTATCTCTCTTATTTTCCTTGTTGCCTTTATTTTCTTTGTTGGCCCCCAAATTTTTTTTATTTAAGCATGATTTAAATGAATTATGAGGTGTTGATAGATTAATTTTTGGAGTTAATTTGTTATGACAAGGTTAGTAGGATTTTATGACATGGGTAAATTGAT
>JANQAP020000524.1:356985-372519 GCA_026874005.2 Erythroxylum coriaceum
ACATACCATAAGGCCATAAGCAAAAACTTGGATACCAGTGTTTCCAAGGGAGACAGCAGCGAGCTCAAGGTTTCCGAGATGGCCACAGAAGATCTGTGTGGACATGGAAACCACATTATTGAGCAAGTAAACTATCACTGCAGGTGCTGCGAGTCTGAACAGTAGCTTTAGTTCAACGGATAGAGCTGAAGTTAATCGATGCAAATGAGATGAAGGAGTGTCTGAGGTCAGAATCTCTTCAAGCTCAGAGCTCACAGCTTCGTGATTGGACTTGAAGCTTTCTAGCAATGGCTGAGAACTGCTCATCCTCTCCATTTCAGCTCTGTCACCTCCCGAACTAGTTGCTCCAATTACTACCTTTGGTTCTGATCTGCACTTACCTACTTTTATCTAGTTGCCACGATTGATTGCTCTTAGAATTGGATCTTCCTTATTGTAAAGTGGGTACGGACAAACTTATATTTGAAAGATAATATTTTTCTCAGGTGATCACATGTTAAGGATAGACAATCAAAGTTGAATACCTTTACTATAGAGCCACGATTGCACTGACGTTTGCTTATTCTCTCCACAAGTTGGGTACGAAGTCTTCGAAAGTTGTGATTTGGATAAAGAACAAGCACACACGGTGGTATCGGTCAGTAATTACTAATTATCGCAAAGAAAACGTTACCTGACTTGTGAGTTGTGAGCGATGGTAATTTATAATTCATTAAAAAATAATTTTAAAAAAATAATTTTATATTATGTAATGGTTAATTCTAATAGCCGAGTCACCAAATCTTGTCTTCATCGTAATTATTTGCAATAGGATGATTAAGAGAGAATATTTTTATTAATTAAATATCTCGTCCCATGTTTAATATTTTTTTTAATTTGTTAATAGATCTTCATCATCTCATTGTCTTATAATGACGCCATAGGTTACGTGAATCTTACCAGTCAGATTTTTTATATTTATTAAAAAATTATGTTAATTTATTTTTTTAAAATTACATTTTGGCCTACTTTGAACTTCTAACGCAATTCTCAGTTCATTGATTGGGAGGCAAAGCAATAAGACAACTACAAATGTTGGATGGCGAAAGTGATGCTTCAAATCAAACCTATGGCTATGGAGTAAAGATAGACTTGAATAGTTCAATAGATTCGCCAAGAACACAAGTTCGTGAGGAACACGACGCTATTCCCAAACGTATGGCCGTAGACGACTGACAATGACATGGATATGGCAGGTATATAAACGATGGTCTGATTTTAGATATAAGGGGAATTATTAAGAGGCATTGGTTCTGCACTGCAACGTATATATTGTCTTCGTTAAGGCGACTTGTGGTCATTTTCTGACATCTCTTTTTCCTACTTTCTATATTTGTACGCTTTCTTCTTCATCTTTTCCATTAATTTGAGTTTCTTAGCTGGCGGCGGGCTTGGTATCGGTCCAATTTAGTTCAAAATCAACCGAATAGGACTGGTTTAATTAAATTTTGGGCCAAACTGAAGTTCGCATGAGGTATTCAAGACCTGCTCCTAAAAATTTGAACTGCGTGACAATTTAATCAAAAATTAAAATAATATTATTTTAAATACAAATTTAAATTTAAATTCAAACTTGAACTTGAGTAGCATAATACAAATGCGTACAAGTAAGACTTGGATCGCACATTTTCAAAGTCGATTCAAGACAACATGTTCAACTCAACCTAACTCATTGTTATACCTATTTTGACGGCTAACATGTCCAACTCACCTTAACTTGAATCCATACCTACTTGGATGGATATATTAATCTTCTTCTTATTCTTATATATAATCTGCTTCTTATTCTTGATATTGACTGGGATGTTCTAATTTGGTTGGCTGTTTATAGACTTACTGTAGCTAATATTGACATGTTTGAGCCATATTCATCACTACAAGTGTTTATGTACATAAAACAATACAAACTTAATTGCATATCTTCCAACAAAATGAAACAAAAAGTTATTCTACCAACCATCTTTAGATCTTCTTCTTCTCCCCATCCCCGTGAGAAAGATAATATAGAGCTTGTATTTGGCCTTTAAGCATCATACTTTTGACCTTTACCTTTTAATTCTTGTGATTCGATGAAAGATGCAGTCACAAGGCTCTCGACGTGCTTTTTCGGATGAAATGAGCGAACCTAAAGGCAAAGAAATGGCAATGGCTCCAGTCCGAACCAAATCATCGTCATATTGGTCGGTCAGTTATAATGCCGTTTGGGCTGAACTAATTTAGGCCTGGCTAAGTAGACCCTCTAAGCCTGTATTCATCTCAAATTTGGGTCAAGTTAGGTCTTCCACTCATCTAACACATAAGAAACAACTTTGAGATTGTTTCAGTTCCTGACAGCAGCCTCCTTCAGTTGTTCCTCTGCATCATCTAAGAGGACCTAACATATATGGTGCTTAGTTCCATAAAAATAAGAGGTGTTCCTCTGCATCATGTAATAGGACTTGAGATTGCTCACAAGTTTTTTAACTTGGTCGTTAACTCCACTCAGCAGCTTCACGTCTTCCTTTTATGGAACTAAGCACCATAGAGGTTAGGTTCTCCACCACAGAAGAAATAGTAGCATCAACCATTTTCAACCGAGCAAAGGGTAAGCGAGAAGGGTATGAGAATTTGGAGGAGTTAGTGATGACTTGACAATGGTGAGGATGTTTCATTTTACTCTCTCTCTCTCGACTTTCGTCGAACACATTGCGTGTGTTTAAGCGAAAGACATACATTTAAGGTTTGCTTGTCGTTGAAAGCGAATTGGAAGATTCCGTGAGTATGGATTTTCACATGGTAACGTAACATCAGACGCTAATGCAGTATCTCTGTAACACAGAAGAAACTTGAATGAGAAGATATACTACGACGATTGAGATGATAAAAGTAAAAAAGAAGCGATCCTTACTCTGGCAGCATCATTGTGATTCCCAAGGCATAACCGCCTAACATGTACGCATCTGAATTGAGCTCAGCGAAGAAGAAGAAGAAGAAAGAATTTTGATTCCTTCTTCGGGAGTTCGTCGGAGAGGAAGGACCCGAGGTAAGACCCAAATGCCTATTCGACCCGACCTGAACCGAATGAAACCGACTCGATCCAATTTTTTTCAACCCGACCGGTCGCCCACCATTTTATATCAATTGAAACACAGTTTAGCTAGCCTTTTATCTTCTCGTCAATCTTTCCCCACGAGTTGGGCCAGACTCGATCCAATTTTTTTCAACCCGACCCGTCACCTACCATTTTATATTAATTGAAACACAGTTTAGCTAGCCTTTTATCTTCCCGTCAATCTTTCCCCCACGAGTTGGGCCAGAACTGTGCAGTCGATCACTTACCAGCCCATATAGTCCGACCCGATCCAGTAATATCCGACTTGATACAGTCCAATTAGATTTAAACCGACTTGACCCGACCAGGCATCGACCCGACCCAACATCGTGGATCGTCATCTTCGATTGTCTCTGTGTTTCAAGCTTTTGAGTCGTTATTATTTCCCGCAGTTTCATCTTTTCGGGTTCTGCAAGGGTTTTCTTTTTCCACTTTCGAAACTCTTTTACGGTTTACTCTGTGTCTGACCCTTTAATTGCATCTCAGTCTCGCGTCACCGGACAATCCTGTTTTCTTGAAAAGGACGTGGTGGTGGACAAGGTTTTGATGTTACTAAAAATGTGAATGCTTTGACTTGGTCTGGTGGGTTTCACTTGAGTTGGAAAACCAACACTTCTGAACAAGTTCAGGGTCAGGCTCAAGCTAATTTTGTTGTTGACTCACGTAAATGTGTCCACACATCAGATGGGCGGCCTCTTAATCTTGCTATGAAAACTTCCTTTTTCATATTCCATGATTGCACTGCTCTCAATTCCACTTTATTGATGGGGGAATATAGTAATTACTGCTGACCGAAGAAGGAGACTGTCTCAAGCAGCTATAAATTGCCTATTGAGACGCAAGTTCTCACTCTGATGGAGATCCCAAAGCCTTTGCTTCCAGAATTTTATGTCCATTGTCTCCAACGAAGCCTCAAAGCCAATGAACCGTTAACAGGAAGATTAATCCATGCCCAGGTTATCAAATTAGGTCTCAATTTCAGTGTTTATTTGATGAACAATCTCATCAATTTGTACTTAAGAACTGGGTCTGATACAGATGCTCATAACCTGTTCGATGAAATGCCTGAGAAGACCACGTTTTCGTGGAATACGATCCTTTCTGGGTATGCGAGACAGGGAAATATTATGAAAGCTCTTTGCTTTTTCGATGAAATGCCTGCCCGTGACTCTGTTTCGTGGGCTACGATGATTGCGGGTTATAATCAGATGGGTTCTTTTCAGAATGCAATAAAGATGTTTGTAAAGATGATAGGGGATCAAATTTCTCCAACGCAGTTCACGATTACGAGTGCTCTTGCTTCATGTTCTGCTATGGGGGCTCTGAGTATAGGTAAGAAGATCCATTCTTTTGTTGTTAAATCTGGGCTTAGTGCATGTGTTCCTGTGGCAAACTCGCTTCTCAATATGTATGCAAAAGCTGGAGACTTTGTAATGGCTAACATTGTTTTTGATAGGATGAGATTGAGAAACATGTCAAGCTCGAACATTATGATTACAATGCATATGCTGTGGGGTCAGATTGACCTTGCTCTTTCTCAGTTCCAGCATATGAGTGAACGAGATATAGTTACCTGGAATTCTATGATAGCAGGTTATAGTCAGCATGGCTTTGATTTGGAGGCCGTAGAATTCTTCTCTAATATGTTGAAGGATTCTTCTTTGAAGCCTGACAAGTTCACTTTAGCAAGCGTTTTATCGGCTTGTGCCAATATTGAGAACTTAAAACTTGGCAAACAAATTCATGGTTACTTAATTAGGACTGATTTTGATTCTTCTAGGGCAGTGGGAAATGCATTAATAACATTATATGCAAAGTGTGGACAGGTAGAAATAGCTCAAAGGTTAGTGGAGCAAAGCGGAATATCAGATCTTGATGTTATAGCCTTTACTTCTCTATTGAATGGATATGTCAAACTAGGGAATATAACCCCAGCAAAGCAGATTTTTGAATCTTTGGGAGATCGGGATGTGGTTGCATGTACAGCTATGACTGTAGGCTACATGCAGAATGGGTTAATTAGCGATGCTGTTGAGCTTTTCCGAACAATGACGAGAGAAGGGCCGAAACCGAACAGTTATACTCTGGCAGCTATGCTGAGTGTCAGTTCAATTGTGGCTTCTTTGAATCATGGAAAACAAATTCATGCAAATGCCATAAGGTCAGGGGAAGGCTTATCTGTTTCTGTGGGCAATGCTCTAATAGCCATGTATGCGAAAGCTGGGAGCATTGGTTGTGCTAGGCAAGTATTCAATCTTATATCTTACTATAGAGAAACTGTATCCTGGACTTCTATGATCATTGCTTTAGCTCAACATGGTTTTGGAGAAGAAGCCTTGGAATTGTTTGAGAAGATGTTGAAACTTGGAATCAAGGCTGACCATATAACTTATGTTGGTGTTCTCTCTGCCTGTGCACATGTAGGAATGGTGGAGCAGGGTCGGAGATATTTCAATTTGATGGAAAACCAACACAATATTGAGCCTACTCTGAGCCACTATGCATGCATGATTGATCTTTTAGGGCGTGCTGGATTGCTTCAGGAAACTTATCAATTCATAAAAGACATGCCTATTGAACCCGATGTGATAGCTTGGGGTTCACTTTTATCCTCTTGTAAAGTTTATAAGGATCCTGATCTAGCAAAAGTTGCAGCAGAGAGATTGCTTCTTATTCAACCTGACAACAGTGGAGCATACTCTGCCCTTGCTAATGTATACTCAGCCTGTGGTAAGTGGGAGGATGCGGCTAAAACTAGGAAGATGATGAAGGATAGAGGAGTGAAGAAAGAGCAAGGTTTTAGTTGGCTTCAAATCCAGAATAAAGTCCATGTCTTTGGAGCTGAAGATGGACTTCACCCACGGAAAGATGAAATATATAAGATGATGGACAAGATCTGGAAACAGATAAAAAAGATGGGGTTTGTTCCTGATATGGAATCTGTGTTGCATGACCTTGAAATTGAAGTGAAGGATCAGATTCTTAGATATCACAGTGAGAAACTTGCTATTGCATTTGGGCTAATAAGCACTCCCGAAAACACTACTTTGAGGATAATGAAGAACCTAAGAGTCTGTAATGATTGCCACACAGCTATCAAGTTCATCTCCAAGCTCGTAGGCAGAGAAATAATCGTGAGAGATGTTACTCGCTTTCACCATTTCAAAGATGGTTTGTGCTCTTGTCGAGACTACTGGTAGGCTAAAATCGGATTCAAGGAAAAGTAAAATGGTTAGGTCTCCTACAGTTAAATCATTCAGAGTTAACCACCATTTGAATTCGGGGTAGATCATCAAGAAGTTGGACCTTGACACTGTATATAGGTTCCCTGGGAAACAAAACAAGAATGCGGGAGTATCTGATGTTCCTATGATCAAGCAAATCTGCCCGTGAGAGATGTTACTCGCTTTCACCATTTCAAAGTCGGTTCATGCTCTTTTCGAGACTAGTGGGAAGCAAAAATTAGATTCGAGGAAAAAGTAAAGTTGTTAGATCTCCCACGGTTGAATCATTAAGTTTACCCCCATCTGGATTCAGGGTAAATCATCAAGAAGCTGGGACTTGACACTGTGTATAGGTTCCACTGGGAGCAAAACAAGAATGAATGAATGGAGCATCCGATGTTCCTATGATCAAGCAAATCTGCCACCATTGTCTTCAAACAGAGAAAATTCCTCCATTTCCATCGGCGAGATCTATATCTGCGTACGTTTATTTACAATTAGAGATTCATTCTTAGTCTATTGCATGGGGAGGTGTACCTAAAAGGTTTATGTAATTCATATACAATGGAATGCTGTGGCTGTGAAAGTTGATCATAGCAAAAAATGATGACAATAGATGCCTCAAAGGTGCAATTTTCATCCTGACCTGTGGATTCCTGTATCAAAAACTGATGACAAAATAACAGTGTATTCTTGATCATAGCTGAATCTAAACCCGATTGGGTCAGAACATTGAAGTTTGAACCTGAGCACGATCAAACCAATTTTAACCCGTTAAGTTCATGTTGGCTTGGACAGGATTAGACCTAAACTTACTTTGTCATCTCTAGTTTCAAAAAGCCTCCCTTCCATCAAAAGTTCAGTTTTTGGTTAATCTTTTTGCATTGATGTACCGATAACAAATGTATATCAAATTGTAGATATAAGTGGAGGTCTGATTGATATTGAAGAATCAGCGGATGAGTTGTAGTTAGGGGTGAAATGTTACTCGAACCCAGAGTTAGTTGGTTCTTTCCGAAATGTATTGAGACGCCCAATCTATATATTTATATACTTTGCCAATTTTTATTCAAATTTAATAATAAGGAATTATACCATATATAACAAGTAAAAAAAGAGAAAATTTTTAAAATAAATAAAAACTTTTTACAGTATTTGTGAAATTGCTATCAAACTTAAAATTTGTTGAATTAAGAAAAGCAATTGTTGCAGGTCTCTTTGAGGTCCAACGGAGAAAGCCCAAATCACAGAGGGGTTTCAGAACGACGACGTCTGGGACCCAAAAACTTCCCTTCGCACCAACTAAAAGCCCCTCGTCTTTCTTCTCCTTCTAGGAGGTTCTTAGGTGCTGAAGGTTCTCACAGAAGCGAAGCTGCACTTCTCTGCTTTCATTTGGAGTTCGCTGCACATATTCTGGTCTTTGTCTTGAGCTGCGAAAATGGCGACTGTGATGCAGAAAATCAAGGACATTGAAGATGAGGTAATCTGATCTTATTCTACTTTCTGTTCCTATAAAATAAAGAGAAGAAAATGAGAAACTTCTTCGCTCCGTTTAGTTGCTGAAAGTATCATTGAAAAGTAACGCTCATAAGGAATCGGTATTATGCATCACTTTTGTTGATAGTTATTGCTGTAGTAGTACTAGCTTTAATAAATCTATGTGTGATAAGAGAATGATTTCGAGAAATTTCATGAGGTTGATCATTAGGTTACTGTCTGGATTATTGGTTTTCCTTTTCAAATGCATTGAGAACAGCTACTGAAATTGAAAATTCTAAAAGATTTTGATGAAAAGCATCGAATTGGATGAAACATTGCTGATAAAGAGATAATCTTGCTTTGAAACTGAGTTTTCTGTTTTCGTACTATTTTAGATGGCAAGGACTCAAAAGAACAAGGCTACGGCTCATCATCTGGGATTGCTAAAGGTACGTTATCTGTTTTGTTTTAATTTGTTGAAGGCATGCTATTGTTTCCGTATTTAATTGAAGTTTTTCTTTTTACCTTCTGACTTAAAAGTTTATATTTGTGTATCTTAAATCCACTTTTAATCTTGGCAATTGGCATTGACATCGCAAAAATGTTTTACAGCTAGTGTGTAAGCAGTTTCTATGGGTCTCATTATCTAGGAAACAAAATCATGTTGCTTATGTGTATGAGAGGCATAATTTGAGGGATTTATATTCTATTGGGCCTTACTCTGGATGAGTTTACTTTAAGAAACAGTTTTCCTGCTATACATTCCTCGTTATGAAAGTCTGGTAACCCATTTTCCTGCTTAAACTGTATATTGTCTTCTTTAGTTGTTTCCCTTTCAAATTAGAAAAATTTATACTTTCCTGTTGAATGGGAAGTGTAGCATATATTTTGAAAATGTATTAAGTTTGAACATTTCCTGTATGTTAGTTTCTTTTTCTTTCTAGTCTGGGGGCAAAATGATGTTGCTCTTATTTTATTTCATGTTCACACTTTTGTTTACCTGGAAGTATGATGACCCTTCTGTATACATCACATAAGGCTGGTTTGTTATTATGCCTTGTACATGGTTGACTGGAAGCTTTGGTGGAACTAACTTTCTCTGGATGCACATACAATGCTAGGCTAAACTTGCAAAACTACGAAGGGAACTCCTTGAGCCTGCGTCAAAAGGTGGTGGTGGTGGTGGACAAGGTTTTGATGTTACTAAAAGTGGGGATGCTCGAGTTGGTCTGGTGGGTTTCCCATCAGTTGGAAAATCAACACTTTTGAACAAGTTAACAGGAACCTTTTCAGAGGTATGTGACTATCAACTTTGATACCATTCTTATTGTTGTCTTTTAAGCCATGTTGAATATAATCAGACAAGCTCACCAGCCGATCTTTGTAAGGAAAAAATGCAGTGAAGATTTAAGAGTTTGCTTTGAATTATCTATGTTTGAAAATAGCCTTATTCTTTTTTCTGAAAAGTTTCTTATTCCTCTCAATAAGCCTTTTATAAACTTAAGAACTGTTGTGTGCAGCATTACCATTGCTGTTTTCAGATGTTGGCTATTCTGTGTACTTTATGATAAAAGTTTGACATATGAACATAAAATGTCTTGTTCTTGTGACTTAAATACATCTGAGTGTCTGCTTGTTAATTTCTTGATCACACCACTTTCTGAAAGGTCAAATCTTTTGATTTTTTACTTTTTGGTGTCAAGATTTACTATCGATAAGGTGGATTATGCTCCTTGTTTTGCAATTTTTTTGGTTTATCATATAGGATTTTTTAAATAATGGATTAGTTTTGGAATGTTTGTGGTTGCAGGTTGCTTCGTATGAATTTACCACATTGACTTGCATCCCTGGTGTTATCATGTATAGAGGTGCCAAAATTCAGGTAATGTTGTTTGTCAATGATTCTTTTGTTGTCAATGATTCTTTTGACCCCTCCAAAAAAACAAAATCCTTACAAAAACATATATAATCAATGTTTTACTTCATCACCATGGAGCTTTTTCTGCCCATTTATCCTGCAGTTTCTATTATCTGGATTTTCACATGTTTCATCAAAATCTACCATAAAATTGATATGTTTCCCTATATATATATATATATGATTTGTAATGTCAAAACTCCCTGTTGAGAAATTCTATTAGAAAGGTAAAGTCCTAATTCTCCTTCTCATGACTGTCAGTTGCTGGATTTGCCTGGTATTATCGAGGGTGCTAAGGATGGGAAGGGTCGAGGAAGACAGGTAAAACATGATTTTTGTACAGCATGAATGCAAGTTCTGTTGGATCTTCTACTCTTTTTTAATGTGGTATGATGTACTAATTTGACTTTTAACCCTTATATAGGTGTAATATAGACCTTAGCTTTTCATGTAAATCATGCTACATTCCTCTTGTCCCGAGCATTTTCTGGCTTCCAATTCATTTCTGTAGTTTTCTGTTTTTCTTGTGTTGAGAATTCATTTTGAGGTCATAGTTTTGAGTAAACTGAAGAATCTAGCAGATGCTCACCTAATCATCATCAGTGTTTCTCTTAGACTTTTTTCTCTCTCTCTCTCTCTCTCTATCTCACACACACACACACACACACACACATATATATATCATTTTTTATTTTGCAAACTCCCAGGATTAGTCTATTATCCAAGACATTGTGCAGTTATTTTGGTGAATGTTCAAAAGTTAAACTGATTGGAATAAACAATATAGGTCTTATATTAGATCATTGGTGTATATGCTGCTGTTTATGAACCTTACAAATATGTCCATCATTGTTGTAGTATTGTTTCTGCTGCATTTTCTTTGTACTGCCATTTGAATGCCAATTATTCGATAGGATTCTTACTTTACTTTGGTGCTCTGACACATTAATGATGTATGCAATTTCTTGATGTTAATTGCTTCAATTTATACATGATATTTTTGTTTATTAAGGTACCATCTTTATATTACTGGTTTGTTTTTTATTCCAGGTGATTAGCACTGCCAGGACATGCAATTGTATCTTGATTGTTCTTGATGCCATTAAGCCAATAACTCACAAGCGTTTGATAGAAAAGGAGCTTGAGGGATTTGGCATAAGGTGATAAGGGAGTTATACTTTCTGAGTTTCTCACTCAGTCTCCATTGATTTATTTTGTGCAAGAACTGTCCCAACTTTTGACAAACTGACACGGGTAGTCCTATGATATGAAATGTTACATTCTCATTTCCTATCTTTCTATGGTCCTTTTATAGCTTGTTTGGTTAGCATATGCACTGCATTTAAAAGAAAATTTGAAGGGCGCAAATGAGCTGCTTGTTGGTCTAGACACGTTATTTTTCCATTGTATATAATAATTAGATAAGCGACAACCTGGATTTTTTTTGGATTTATTGGGACCCACTTTTATCCTTTCGTGCTTATGTCTAATATTCGCTTAAGATGTTTTTACCTTCTGAAAACAGGTTAAACAAGGAACCACCTAATCTGACATTCAAGAAGAAAGATAAGGGTGGAATCAATTTCACTTCAACAGTTGCCAACAATCATCTTGATCTGGAAACAGTCAAAGCAATATGTAGTGAATACAGAATTCACAATGCTGACATTACTCTGAGATATGATGCTACTGCTGATGATCTCATAGATGTGATTGAGGGCAGTAGGATTTATATGCCCTGCATCTATGTATTGAACAAGATTGATCAGATCACACTTGAAGAGCTGGAGATTTTGGACAAACTTCCTCACTACTGTCCAATCAGGTGAACACAATCCTTGTTTTATTATTGAATATGACACTGTCATGCATTTTAGTTAATTCTTTGGATAAGTATTTAGTCTACTAGTTAGATATCACTTTCTGACTTAATTGTTTGTTTATCTTACATATTTCTTTTGCAAATTGCTTTCCTTGCTCCACAGTGCTCACCTTGAATGGAACCTCGATGGTCTGCTAGAAAAGATATGGGAATATCTTGATTTGACTCGCATATACACAAAACCAAAAGGAATGAATCCAGACTATGAAGATCCTGTCATTCTGTCATCTAAGAAGCGGACAGTGGAGGATTTCTGCGACCGAATCCACAAGGACATGTCCAAGCAATTCAAATAGTGAGTATTCCTCATCATTATCAAATTATAACTCCCCATTTAATTACAGGTTGCAACATTAACCATTTTAGCCAATTTTCCAAACTTGTTTCAGCATTTTGTAGTGTTTGGAAAGGCTGGATATAAGTTCTGTGTTAGAAATGGTCCCTGGTCATTCAGGAAGAAAAATGACATCTGCATGCTAATATAATGACAATGCTTTTGATTTCGTGGGACCCATTTGCAGTGCTTATTGGTTGCCAAATTAATGATTTCCCTCGTACTTACTGGATAGATTGTTGAGGATTGAAATGCAAGAAGTTCAATTGTTACCTGTCTTGTCCTATTTCTCGCCTCCTGAACGAGTTGACAAGTTGTTCTTATCTGGTTCGATCACAATCATTTTTGTTGTAGAGATCTGCTCAAGAAGCTCTCATTCTACTTACTGCAAACTCAAACTTCATCACTAGAACTAGTAGTAGTCCCCTTTTTTTTTTTTTTTTTTTTTTGGCTATTCACTGGTGTGAATTGAAGTTTATGCCGTTTTTGTTTTCCTGTGGCTTTTGTATTTACATTGATTCAAGAGTGGGGCACTGGCCCATATTTTATTGGCACTAGTTCTTCGATTGCTTAAAATACCAATCGCCTTCATGATCAATTGATCTCGGTGAATGATGCAGTGCACTGGTATGGGGATCAAGTGTCAAACACAAACCCCAAAGGGTTGGCAAGGTTCGTTCAGAAATCTTATTCATTATGGTTCTTTCTTTTTCTTCTTTTTGTGCTCTTTTAGCCTGTTGCTATTTTATGATCTCTCCTTTGTTGAATAAGTTTTAAGTTTCATTGACTGCTTAACCTGACAAAAATATGCATATCAGGAGCATGAACTTGAAGATGAAGATGTTGTGCAGATCATCAAAAAGATTTGAATTACCAAACTCTTTTAAGTTCATTCAAAAGAGGCATATACTGAATTCCGGCTATCTCAGAAGCAGGTGTTTGATATAATCCGTCAAGATCTCTGCTGAGACAGTTTAGTATGAAAAAAGAATAGCTAGGGAAAGGCCCAGCTAGTGAGTTCACGTGTAGACAGCTTGGTCATGTAACAAAGCGGGTCAGTCTATGGAGCTTATATTTTGATTTTAGTATGTAATGCGTGTATGATGAGATAAATAACAGACCTAGTAGAGCCATAGATGTGAAAATTTTGAGGGAAGTTTGATTACTCTTCATGGATTCAAGTACATCAATGCACTTATTCCATTTATTGTCATGACTCTCATCATCTTTGGGTATATCATGTGAGAGTCTTCTCTTAGTTTCTGAGAATTTGAGTTCAAGAAAATCTTGATTTTTGGGACGGAGTGTCAATAACTAGATTGTTATGAAATTTAGAAACTTTGGTATTCTTGACTTGAGTGAATAACTGAGATTATTCATTGTCATTGTCATATGTACTGATGCTTGAATAACAATTAAAGTTACTAATTCGATGTGGATTTGGTATGATGTGGACCCGTGTACTTTTGATGTATGACCAACATCAATATAGATGTATAGATAATAGCAATTTCTTGTTATTATAAAAATGAAAAAGTGGTTTCTATTCTCTAAGTCGCTAATATTTTCCATCGACATAAATTGAGGTCAACGGCGCAAGGCTTTTGGCAATAGACTAGAGCATATCTAAAGAATTTGCTTTGGAGTATGCATAAAAGCATTGACATCGATCTTTTTGTTAAATTTAGTCTCTTCTTTTTTTCAATGTTTTAAAAATCATATAAAAATTAGACAAAGTTTAAGGTTTAAAAGTTTAATTGGTACTGAGATTTTATACAATCAGTATATAGTAAATATTTAGAAATAATCTCTCTATTAATTAGAAGTAAGGTTATATATTACTAAATTTTCTAGATTTCAGATATCAGAGAGATTTTTACTGGGTATTGTTGTAGATGTTGTTGTTATTATTGTTGTAGTATATAGTAAATAAGAAATAAATTTTATAAAAATAAGTAATAATTAATAAATATAATAGAATGAAATGTTTCATTAAAATATCAAAATTTATTAATATGTAATTAATAATATTAATTAAATTCAAAATTGAATAATAAATTTTCTTAATTATTCTTGTGCATCAAAATTTTTAAGGTGATTATGTTTTAAAATACATATAATGATTAATTAATGAAAGAATGAAAATTATCTTTGTTGTGTAAGAATGAAAATTATAAAAATTAATGATTATTCCTGTGTAAACATTCCATGTACCTTAGTGTCATTTAATTAAAAAAAGGAGAATGTTATAATTGTATGTTAGAGAGTACACAGGGATAACATCATTAAGGTGTATGGAGTTGTTTACACCAGTAAATAAAAAAAAGGCTATTTTTATTGTGACTTTTAAGTTCGTGAAATATTTCACTGATAAGTTTAAGGGGAATTGCATCACGAGTTTTCAGCCTATATATTAAGATTTTAAAAACTATATTGGATCAGCCGGTCTGATTGAAAAAAGTCTGAATCGGTCAGTGGTTCGGTTCGGTTTTAACAAAAAACTTGTCAGTATAAAAACTGACCGGTTTGTTGGGGAATTAGTCGGTTTTCATCGAATAGGTTACACCAGTTCGACGAGACAAAGACCATGCAAAAACACCCTAGTTTGTTGTCTCGCCAGTCGCCCCTCTTCTCTCCCTCCCCGCTTCTCTTGCTTTCTCGCACAAAAACAACACTCATTGCTTTTCCCTCAATCTGCATAAGTAAAAGAAAAGCCTAACAAATCTTCATTTCTCCATTTCTTAGGACATGCAAGAGTTATCTTCCTCTATCTTCCATACTATTCTTCAAAGATTTTACTTTGCATTCACGATAAATGACTCCAAAATGAAGCTATGAGGCCTGATGAATCCAAACAGGAAAATTAGAAGAGTGAGAAATTGATAGGACTTTTGTCTTTAGATTGACAATAGACATCATCTGGGATTATCTCCAAAAATGTTGTTTCTTGGACAAAAATGCAGATTTTGTCCAAAAATTTGGAACTTTTTGTCATTCCCTCTCGGTTCTACTTGCAACAGAGAAAGCCTATTACATAGAAATTATTCAAGTAGAGCCACAAAGCCTACATTCTCCAGGAACCCAATTCATGAATTCTCACTTCTTCTCAATCGTTAAACCCAAACATTTATCCTTTATTTCCTCTGCATCTAAGCTAAAACCTTTTTGCACAATGACTAGTTCTCTTTATTCCAAGTTAGTGAGAGGTGTTCCAAGGGAAAGAATAGTGAGGCCTTATGCTAAAGTAGCTGATGTTGCATAGCTTAAAGAGGACTGGTTGGACTCTGTCACTAACCCTTTTCCTTGCAGAACTCAACCTTCAAAACAGACCAATGCAGTATCCAATTTGGTCCTCGGTATTGACCCTGATATTTCTACTGCTCTAGCACTCTTGAAAGCAGAAGAGTCTGGGTGCTCCTCTCAGGTTATTGTGTAAATTCAAGTCCCATTTTGATTTTCTTTTAACTTTTTCTTAAGACTAAGATGATTGTCTCTATATTTACAAATTTTAGGATGTTATGCAATTGGGGTACTTTAGAAGGAAATTTTTTTTGAATTGGGTTTGTA
>JANQAP020000525.1:5864-22215 GCA_026874005.2 Erythroxylum coriaceum
TTATTAATTATACTTTAAAATAATACTCGTTTTTTAAATAAATTGTTTAAAATTATTAAATAAAATAATTTTACTTTATTTAAATTAGTGTGAAGAGATTATTAAAATTCTTGTATCTTGAGGCATTTAGATAATAAGATAAAAGAGATTTTGACATAAATGTTGTCCATTCAATTTTTCTTCGCCCATTTTTCCATATTAACCCGACTTGCACTGAGATTTCATCGAATCGGACCCTAATTACCAATTCCACGGAGTTAACTTTTCACGAGCCAGAGTGGGTCCTCCAATTAATGTGTAGTATTAGTCACAGTTAATATAGTTTCGTTGAGCCATATCAGTAACATTGTTCACATTCGTCATGTTCCAAATTTTCTCTCGTGGGATTATTTGTTCTAAGATCAAAGTGGCATTTGATTCAATGGTATGAGCAGTATAAAGGGGATATATCATGACTTTCAACTTTCTATTAAGTGTGGATTGATTCTCACATACGATGTAAAATGCCCATGAATATGATATAAAATGAAACTTTGTTCCAAGATATGGTAATCCTTTTGACCGATCTGTTACAATAACAGAATCTTATATTTCGAAGTTAATTCTGAATAATAAAGCATATGAATGGAGATTAGTGTGTAAGCGCCAAGCAAGGAGGGAATGGAGGCTTGCCCTGAAAAATAGCGTTCTTGTTTTCCATACTTAATAGAGAGACATGTAATGTAATCACACTAGAGCTTGCCAAGTAGTATTTGATACTCTTTTTTAAGTTCTACATGTTAAAGAGGCCATGAATGAAAACATAGATTCAGTTTAACCGTTGCTTGAACGAGAAAAACTATTGCTGTAATGACATTTATTGCAGCTTCTAAATAATTTACCAACTCTATTTGAATTCATAATTTATAGTGCATTGAACTCAGGGAAAAGAAAAGCAGTCAAGTAACTGCTTACATATTAATCGGATATCCTGCGATGGATCTGACAATGATGCATTCGACAGCACCGATCTTGCTTCAATCAATCCCTCGGAAATCCTTGCCAAAATTTTATCTTCACTCGCCATAAGGGCTGCTATTAGCTTCGCACCTGCCATCCTTTCCTAATGACAATATACAAAACTGAAATCAGTGAAGTTGCAATGAGAAAACAGAGATGGAAGAATATGAGAGAAGCCTTGTCAGAATGGAATTTTGTTTCTGGGTACACATGTAAAGGCTAGAAGGCTAACCAACTCATGTTCACACTCGCATCCCGCGTCAATATATATATATTAACATGAATTTGATGCTAAAATGTTCAATAATAAGCCATGATTAACAATACTGAAAACAAAATGGCTCAAAACAATCTTATACCTTGTCGGTCCCTTTCCTAAGAAATTTCAGAGAGACTTTAAGGAGATCAGATGAATAAGGAAGAACTGCTGACTTCAAATGGTATACAGCTGAAAACATAACCTGGACACAAGCAGCTCTTATCTCTGACTCTGCTATAACCTGCACGAAAGTATGGCATTAAATTTTCTATTTTTATGGAGACAATTGCAGTTTATTATGTCAAAGACAGGAATACCTCAATAGACTGCATCAGACATGGAATAGTTTTTTTAGCAAGACGTTTCTTCCCAGGGTCTGAGATTTTCTGGCAAGCACTAATGAGAACGTTGGCCATGCAGAGACGAAAAGAAATTGGAACAGTTATCCCAAGCACACAACTTTCACCCTTCACTAAGGAGTCGCAAGCAACATCATTCCCATCATATAACAGTTGATATATCACATAACTGAGGACAAAGTTTCCCGATTTTGCATCCCCTGCATTTGAACAAAATAAGTGAAATTCACTTACTAAAAAAAACTCCCAGCAGAATTTCTACTGGGACGTTGTTATTATTGTTGTATCAAAAACACTCCCAAGAAGAAGAGACTAACCAGAATCACTATTCCAAGCAGTTAATTTCTGTGAGTAGCCCTTATATGATCCAAGAGCTTGGAGTTCCACACAAACCATTAGTGCGAGACAGTCGATGCATCCGTGTTGTGCTTTGGAAACTGATGCAGAGAAACAGTTTCTCACTAGTCAGATGCAAACTATGATAAGACTATCCAGATAATTCTGTGAATCTCTACCTTCATCCCCATCTAATGAAGGCCATAACAAAATTGTTTTTAGTGTTTTTCTCATTTCAACAATGGTTGGATGAGTTATTGCCTCCTTGCCTCTAATCTACAGCCATAACGAGCAGTATGTTAGCTGCAAGTCCGCATCATAGATGACATAAAATGCTTAAAATTATTTCGAGATTAAAAACTTGGGGCCTCCAAAGCATCTCATAGTATTCTTTTTTGGAGAGAATTACCAATAGTGAAGTGCAAACTGAAAACAGACAGGATTTTATTTTTTGAATGTCAAGGGAAGCCGCTGCATGTTCCAGCAATGGCAAAACAACTGGAAAGAGCACCTACAAAGTAAATCAAGCAGAGGAAATTATGACTTTTGGCAGAATCCTGAAAGAAATAGTTTGAATTACGGTCCAGATGAAATAACAAGAAAATTAGAAAGAATACGAATTGCTCGGTCATGACACAAGTTGCATCATATCTCCATATCCATCCACTATAGATTCTTAAATGTATCCTGATATAAGTAGAACAGGACCACAATCCCAGACACACTAGAAAATCGAATCCCAACATTCAAGCTCATGCGTCTACAACAAGATTCTTACAGCTCATACAAAAAACAATGAAACCAAAGGAATGAATAGGAAAAGAAGAAAAAGACAAGATGAAGGAAATAACAGAACAAAACCTAAAAGACATCTCATAAGGGGAGGGGTAAAGAACCAAATGCCATGATAAACTAGTCCGATAGGAAAAAAGACAATGTACATTACAAGAAAAGAGGAAAAAAGAAAAATAGAACACTGTAATTCAAGTCATTTCTAAAAGTCACAAACAAGATAAAAAGAGAAACAAGAGGTACAAATTGATGAAGAAAAGGAAAGATCAGAACAAACAAAATATATCTTCAAATACAAAACTACAAGAAGTATTGTGATTTTGGAGTTGAATTGAACATCATGTTAGAAGATAATAGTGCATCCAACAACCATAAAGCGCAAAATGTAGATAAAAAAACTTCTAGCCACACCAAAAACGTATTTCTTATCCCAAATTTGCACATTCAGGAATCTTCTTAGGTGTCAAGTTGTTTGTTGAGGAACCTCAAGGGAACAGCAATGATCATTTCAATAAACAAAATTAACCCTAAATTTTTTAAAATCCAAGTGCAGAAATTAGTTAGTTTCGCTGCAATGAATATGCAAAGTAACAGATATATTGAGGTGAAATTAGCAGGTGACATACTTGGGGATGTAAGCGACCACAAAGCTCAGCAGCAAGTTTTCGTACATCGTCATATTCAGACTTGCTAATTGACCTAGAATAAAATTAACATAACTATCAGATTAAGTTTTTTTATTGTTGAAGCTTGATTTAGCTTAGGCTAGAGAACAACCTCTTCAAAAGAAATGTAGCAATACAAGCCTCGTCATTGTTGACGATATCCCCGCATTCTGAAGGTAAAGATGGATAGTCACGTTAACAAGCTAAATGAACCAATGAACTAAGAGAAGTAGCTGTTGATTAATCAACCTTTTTTTGTTTCACTTATTGAGCACTTTACCCACATCATTGAAAACATTCATGTACAACTTTCTTATACAAATCAAGCAGGCACACAACTCAATGCAATTACACATCAGCTGTTTCCTACCACGTGCAGTTAAAAATTTTCTTCAAGGACCTACTGGGCTATGTATCTTGAGGAAGAACCAAAATCCATTGTGAGTTGAAACTGAAATTCATAACCATGACTACCTACACTAATAGAGGCTAGAACTGAAAGATAAGGAACAAAGAAATACATAGAAAAAACAAGCTTGAAAGAGGTTACAAAAGGCATACCAGTCACAATGAGTCTATTGGGAAGTTGACCATACATAATAGCTGATTTGAGGTCATTAAAAACTCTAAGGGGAAGGAGACGAACTATGAGTAATGGACAAAGGTGCTGAAATAGATCTCTCTGCACCATATCAGTGTCTTTGGTTGTATAACTTCTGTTCTCCCATCTAGATAATAAGCCTTCCTCAATCCTGCTAAGAGAACTGAGCTCATTAAGAAAAAGCCATCAACCACTATAAAATTTGCAATTATTCATGACTGAACCACATTGTAAACCTATTGAAGAGAGAATCAAATTTGCAGTTTTGCTAATGAGTAAAGGATATGGCTGAAGTAACTCAAGCTAAAACATAATACATATACTTATCCTAAAGAAGAATTCATCCCACCAGACGAGGAACAAGTCGATACGTATATATACCGGAGGCAACAGCAGATGAGGTACAAGTTGATACATACATACTTTCATCCCAAAAGCAAGGAAGAGTAAAAGTAAGGGTGGACTAGCGCATACTAAAGGTCAGGATCTCCACTTCCAACATATTAATGAACATTACAATGTACTTACTCTTTCTGTTCCTGCATATGTGACAGAACACGACAAAGGACTACATCCCCAGCATCTGCTATGTGTTCGCTTACACAGCTTAAAAACCGAACAATGGTTGCATTTGCCGGCTCTGAGAACATCTTTTCAATTACTGGTCCAATGAAGGATTTCCAGTCCTCTACCTGTTGAGTATATGTCTCATCAAAATGGAGTCCGTGCACAGATGTAAGTGCAAAATACCAATTAGAGGTTAATGCAACAGATGTGACAACAGCACTTATAAGTGAACCATAAAATTTGAAGGTAAATCCATATATCAGAATAGTATGCATTTTCCCGTAAGACAGGGAAAGATTGGATATGTTTAAAGACAATATAGCTTAATTAATGAACATATAGAAGTTGCTAGTTTGCATTCCTTTTTTGAAACAAGCATGTAAGCAAGTTTCATGAGTTGTTTCTTTCTTGATTGATTTGTATTCCGTTACCTGACTCCATCAAAACTAGTTGAGTAAAACAATATTTGGATACAAAAAGTTTTAAGAATATGGGGTCAGAAAGGGGTTAGCAAGGACGGAGATGTACTACAATGATAAATTATGTAACAGTCTTTGACCTCCAGAAACTTTTTCTTTTTTCTACCAAAAAGTCAACTATGAACTAAATGAAAGGTCCTAAATATGATATATAAAGTGATAAAACGTTCCAGGTGTTTTAAGAGTCTTTTTAATAATAACAGAATAATCCTAATTGGAACCATATCATAAGCCCACTAAACATGAAGGCATGTAATAAGAAGCAAAAGCTTTGGTCACTCGAAGTCATCAAATAGAAAATTCCAATCTTACACTTTTAGACCACTCTGAAATGAGCTTTATAATCCGATCAGCATCGTCTTTTATTCCAGCTATATCAATACAGAATAAGCAACAAAGGAGAAAATATCAGCACTATGTAAGAAAGGTAAGCAAGCTGACTGACAATAGAAAATTTTAGGACAAATAAATAAAACTTGCAACTGGCAAAATGATCCAAAAACTATGCATGCATATATCGATGAAAAACAGTGAGAGAGAAACATATGAAATAACTTGTAGATGGTCCATCTGTGATAAAAAAAATGCATACAAAGACAATCCCAAATCAATAAATATAGAAAGAATAAGTAATTGAAATAGCCAATACATAGTGACTAGGTATATGAATAATGCCAACTTTGGCAATAAGTAATAGTTTCACTTGACCTACCACAGAGTAAATCCAAGTGAAACACAAACCTTGTCTTGTATCTTGTCCAGAGTTTGAGATATCCAAGGATTGATTGAGGTTGCTAGAAAATAAGAGGGAAAAGGTTAGTCAGTTGCAGAAATGGAGTGCAATAAGACAGACAGTAATTCGGGTACAAGAAGAAAAAAGCACATTTTATAAATCCACACAGTTATACATGGAATTGAGGGTAAAGTGAGGACAAAAATACCTAAGGGAGTCAAGCAGCATGCATATAACCTCAGGATTCTGGTTATTATTTTGAAGTGTTGCAAGTAAAACAGCACTAGCAGATGATTGGATCCTTTCATCTGAGGAGTAGACAAGGTGAACCAATGTAGGCAAGAACATAGATGGATCTGCAGTGAGGACAACAAGAATATTAAAAGAAAAAAAAAACATGATCATATGAGCAGGAGTATACGCTGCATTGTATGTACGTGGTTGCAAACAATCCATTTATACCAGTTCCAGACACTTTTTCATCCAAAGTGGTTGAGAATCTACATGTTAAAATTTCCAAGTTACTGATAATGTGATCAGAACAGAAGCAACCTTTTATGAAGAATGTATGAGCATGAAGAAGACAATATGAAAAGGATGAAGGATTCTGATGTCACCAAGCAAAAGACTAGATAAACGATATCCATATAAATACAGAAAATTGCAATGGTAATAAGCTAAAAATTTGTGGTACCTTCTTGGATAAGAACAAGCTTTTTGATATAGATAAAAATCAACTAATTAAATTAAGGCTTTTCTTTGGCCCACCTATAAACAAGAGGATTTAGCTTGTACGAATCCCTATTGGTTTAACACCAAAAATGCCAGTTGTTGCAGTATAGTAATGACAAACATATATCCACGATTAAAATTCGATAAAAGGTGTTTTTTGTTTCATATATCTAATACCATTGTGATCTAGTACATAAAAGAAATCATATTTGTCATGTAGCACCGATTGATGAAATGCAGCAACTTGATTAAATGTGTTTTTGGTTTCTTAAGACACTAAGCAGTTGAATATGAACCATTGTAGACATTAATATTTCAGAATCTATGAAACAAAAACGTGAAGCATGACAATGATGAAGGGTGACAAAGTAAAAGCATCAATTGTCAAGACAAACCTATCACTTGAAGTAAACTAGAGGCACGTTCCCGGATCACACTGTCATCATCACTAAGACACTCAACCAAGATTTTAGCAATGTCTTGCCTTCGGGACCAACATGTGAAGATTATAATAATATCAGTAACATGAGAGAAACAATAAATCATAGAACCACAAGTGTTCAAGATTATTGTACCATGCCAAAGAAGAAATTTTGTTTCCTGAATCTGATGAAATCAAAACCAGCTCTGAGATAACATCAATGGAGTTCAACCTCTGCTGAGAATTTCCAGATGTGAGGCGACTTAAAACTTGTTCAAGGCAATGATTGTCTGTGCCCCTGGAAAATTTATAAAGCAATTCAAGTTTCAGATTCATATCACGGAATCTCATCTGTCAATGCTAATCAGTAACAAACTCGTAGGAAGAAAAGGAATACAGGGAGCAGTATTCTGCTAGAAGCATCACAACAGCTCTGGCCGTGCCATCCCTCTCATCCAAAAGGTGAAGCAAATGTGGTAACAATGTATCAATCTGTCTGCTACTATTTGCAGATGAAAATTTTGGTCTAATAATAGCTGCCTTGAATATGCAAACAGCTCCAGAAATCACATCTTCATCGGCACATTGAAGCTTCCACAGAAGGAAAATCAAATATCAAAACAGAAAAGACAGTAAGTATGACTGGGGGAATATGTTACATTCAATTCTAACTACCACCAACTAAGAAAGACTGCATCCTGAAAGCTACAATGAAAAGCAGTAAAACAATCTATCTCAAGAAGAAATGGCATGGTTCCAAACTTCCACAATACCAACAATTTTAAAGTTTAAAACAAATATCTGAGTCTGATTACATATCCACAGACGACATTTCTTTAACATCAAAACACCATCACCTATTCAGTTTTAATGCAAACAATAATGAATGGAGAAGAGAAACGACCAGTCTGCTACAAATACAGCTTACCAAGAACAATAACCTAATTCAAAAGAATGTTAATAGAAAAATAAATAAGTCCACTAATATAAAGTTTTTGTTCACTAGCAGCCAACTTCAATACCATACAAACAATTAACATTATGTTTTACAAATGGGGCAATTCTTGGAGTCTAATCAAACAATATGGGGTGAAAATAGTGGGATCATAAAATATCCATGTCAATCATCCTTGGTAATGCTAGAAATATTACTCAGAATATTGCAATTACTTCTGACCTTAAAGACATACTTAACTATAGGTCTATAACCCTCCTAACCCATATTATAAAAATTTTTGGGACATAAAAGCGAGAATATTTTTTGTTTGTTAAAGATTTTCCTAAAAACGTCTTTGTTAAGGATTGAATTTTTACTAGGGCAAGTTTCTACCCTTTCTTCATGAGCAAAAGATATCCTCAGCTGAAATAATTAGAATCAGCATACAAAGCATACCCTGATAAGCTAAGATAAATCTACCTGTGATATAAGAACCTGTGATAGCTGTGCCCCATAGTTGAATACTGTTCTATCAAATTTCTTGCCATCAAGCCGTCCCAAAAGAAGGCATAGACAATTCAAGAAAAACTTTCTAGTCTCTATGCCACTGTACTCTTCTGCATGCCCTTCAGAATGACTCTTCGTGTAATACTGTACTTTTCAAATTTGAGTTATTGCAATTTTAACAATTAAATCACTCAGAACAATACCAAGTATGAGTTGCAAGTTAGCAAAAAGCATTATAGAGATGAAGAGAGGAAGAGAATCCCAACTTACACACAGCTAGAATGACTGCATAATCAACTACATGAACAAGAAGTGTGCATTCCAGAATGCTAGCACAACAATGAGTATATGGAAATGTTCCACATTTGTGTTAACCACATCAACATATGCCACGGAAAACATAGAAGTTTACAATTAATGAAAGATGCTACATCTAATAGAATTTTCCCAATAAAAAAAGATCATTGCGTCAACCCTTAGCTCAGATCCCAACTGAGTCAATCAAACAGGCACTGGCGCAGAACTTGTGTAGGACTTCCTATTACATATTTTTCCACTTATAACTTCTTTTGTTTCTCATTTTAACCTTTTATTATTCAAGATACTTCTGAATACTATAAGTATAGGGATGAATAATTTAAGTATTTATGAATTGCATATAGAATAGATTGAGATTCCTATTCACCTATCTCCTTCTGACTTCTCCTAAACCCAAGTTTCCTCTCTGTTTTTTTCCCTTTCCTGCATGCTCGTCTCCATCCTCTTTCATTTCTATCTCTCTTATTGTTCTATTTTATCTGTTTGCAGCTATTCTCCCATTTCCTTGCATCAAATTAGAATTAAAAATTAACTACAATGGAAAAGATTACCTGGATGCCATGTATGTACTCATCCAACAATCCACTGCAATGCTCATGAAAAGTACTATCTTCCAAGTGCAGTAGAATGCTGTAATGCTTCCAACAGGATGAAAGAAGCAATCCTCTAGTTTCGATAATGTTTGCATCTGCCTTCCATATTACAGGCAAACAAATCATGATGCGTAGAAAACATAATAGCATCTACAAAACACCTAAAAGCCATGACATTTGGTCACCTCAACATGGAAGCAACTGTAGTGCCTTTTTAGATCCTGCAACCATTTAAGTACTTGCTCCACCCCTTTAGCATGCAAAGGCCTACTCTTTTTACTCCACTGCAAGACACATGAAAAGCACATTAAACAAGCTATTTCACACAGTGAGAGACACACACAAATAGACAAACATACAAACACCTAAAAGAAAGAAAATTTAGTATCATCTTATAGAATTGAAGAAAATTTAGTATCATCTTATAGAATTGAAGAAAATTTAGTATCATCTTATAGAATTGCCTAAAGAAATGCAGAAGTTGGGAATTGGAATGTCAGACACCAGTTTTTAGTAAAACAGTGTACCAAAATGACAAGAAAACAAGATGAAAGGGATATAGAGCATACAGCTATAAGTCTTTGCACCACAGTGATGAGATCATCAATCTGCTTCCAAAGCAAGCATGGCATTTCACTCATTGGGACTTCAGATGTTATTGTAATCAGTTTGACTTTCTTGTCTTCAGTATTAGTTGATGCCCGACATCTAGACCAGTCTGATGAAGTTGAAATCAATGATTTTGGTCCACTACTTGCAACTCTCCCGTGTTTTGTTAGCGCTTCGCTTATTGCTAAAATACAATCAGCAGCACCTATTGAAAGCCTAGAAGGCAACTCAAATCCATTCTGCAAAGAGCTACACAATCAAAGGCGTACAAGTATTAGCAATTTCTATTGATGGTGGTCTAACACAATCTGAATACTTACGGACACAAGACAATTGAAATCAGTCCAACTAGTGGACACAGCTACACCTTTTACATCGCTCTGAAAAACTATGACAAAGCGATGGCGTCAACAAATACACACAGGTTCCCAAGAGCCTAAAGTGATTGATAGAATCCGTTTATGTGAAACTGGAGGGAAAGCCTTGGAGCAACTGGTAAAAGTTGCCCCTAAGGTCATAGGTTCGAATCATGTAAATAGCCTCTTAGTAAAAATTACGAGGGGAAAGCTGTGTACATTGATCACCCTACCCCGAACCTCGCAAAGCAGGCAGCCTTGTGTAAGGGATATGTTGAGTTTTTGTGAAGTTGCTCAAATGGCAGTCATTCTCAAAGCGTTCTAACCTAAGAGAGATTGGTTAGGTGAATCCGAAGTAAAACTGAAATGGGAGGGAAGATTCTGAAACAAGAGGACACTTTGTAACTTCCACACTCAAAATAAGGAAATGGAAAAGAAAATTGGAAACTCAACAAAAACAAAAAGAACATAAATTTTACAGTTAAATTGGCCAGATGGAACTAATTTCTCATATTGATCACTCATAATTAACCCAAAAGAACTTGCTGGACAACTAGCTGCAGTTAGCACATTTGACCTTCAACACCACAGGTCACACTTCATAACAAAAAGGATCACAAAGCAACAGTAAATATGTGACGCACATTGAACTATTTACTTTCTTATTCTCCATATGATTCATAATATAAACAAAATACAAGCTAAATACGAACATAACAGCCAAAATACAAAACAAATTACAAGTTGTAGCAACAGAACAAAATTTCTTTTAAGTGCACTAAAACAACTCTTAAAATATCAAAAAATAAAGAAAAAATGTAATACCAAAATATTAATAGCGTCATACCTTCCCTTGCAAACAATGCATGACAAGTGCGGGATACACTTGCAAAATATCTTCAGGAAAGCACTGTAATTGTCCCTTATTCCTGGAACAAGTCATATACCCAAAAAACCTTCAAGAAACGGAAGTAAATCAAACGCTATATGCGCAAAAGCATAATGAGAGAAAAATAAATAAATAAATAAATAAAGCGTGATACCATTTAGAGTGAATTGAGCCATGAAACGCTCATACTCCACTAGGCTGCGAACAAGAATGCACCAACCAAAAGCCACATAACGGTCTTCTTTTCTACTGATAATATCAGCTAGCTCCTCCGCAACAAACCGGAAGACAAGTTCATATTGGAACAGCCAATTGATCACTAATAACCCAGGACCACAACTTTTCGAGTCCTTGCTCTTCAGAGACTGACAATTATTAATTCACGAAATTCATCAATGAACTAAGCTCTTGAGTTACATTGGAACAAACAAAAATTACAAGAAGATGAGAGAACATACATGTTGGATAATAGGAACGAGAACTTCGTCCAATTTCTCACCCCTCTCTGACATATCTTTAACATACTTGAACAAAAACGAGAGACAATCCTCCAAAGAACCTACAAAATTAAGAAGCAAACAACAGATAAATCGGTGAAAAAAGAAACATAAACAAAAGCAAAGTTGTATTTGTTAACAGAACCTAGAGAAGGTCTGTTGGTGGAATCGAGAGAAAAATGAGAAACAGAGTGGTGAAGCTTCTTAGAGCGAGCACCGAGCAGAGTGCTTATCACTCTTCCCACAGTCACCGAAACCATCGATTTCGGTTCGGACTCCGACGTACTCCATATCAGCTGCTTCGCTTCTTCTTCTTCTACTTCTCTGATTAATCGATTCTCCATTCCAATTGCTGGAGTTTAATTCATAATCGCAACTGAATCCACTATAAATTGATTGAAGAACACACGAGAAGCATTCTCGAAGAACAACGGAGATTTACCGAGCTTAATAAAGATCATAATACGAGCCCAAATTAGAATGTGAGTTTTTTATTTGAATTATTTTAATAATTTTTATTAAAATAATTTTAATAAAAATTATTATTTTAATATTTTAAATTTTAAATTTTAAAATTTTTTATTTTAATTATTTTAATAATTTTTATTATTAAAAAAATTAATGGATTAATTAATTAGTAATTTTTAATAAATTATTACAAATTAAAATAAATTAATTATTTTTATTTAATAATTTTTTAATTAAACTTTTATAAAAAGACAATCTTTTTTAATTATATTTTAAAATTTTTATCTTATTTAATATGTTTTTACTATTTTGCTTTTTCACTAAATTTTATTTGGGTTTTGTTAAATGAATTTTTTTTGGTTTTAAGATTTTTATTATTTAATTTTTTATTTTAAAAATTATTATTTATTCTCATTTAATAATCATATAACCTCATTAATATTTTAATTATTTTTATGTATTTTTGCCTATTTAAAATAAAATAATTTAGAGCTATAAACAAAAAACTAATAAATTATATTTAAGTGAAATATGTGATAGTTAAATAATATTATAATAATACATTAATTTTAAAATTAAAATAAAATTTAAATCACACAAAAGTTTAATATAATTGATCCCTTGTTTAAGGGTCTATATAAAAGATTTAATATATAATTTTTTACAAAATATAATTTTTTTTTAAATGTGAAAGTTTAAAGCTTTCATACCATATATAAATTATTATATCTCAATTTAAAATTTTAAAATACTTATACAAAACTTATTTTTCCTTATTCAGTATAGGAATTTAATAATGCTGCTTCCTTAGGATCGTGGAAAGAGAACTTCTATGATTATGTTTTAAGCTATTACATTGTTCTAATCAAATCATAGTTTAGAAAAAGAAAGTTGCAAAGTACGCGCATATATGTCTTATGTATAATTTTACAATCATTTTGCAAGGATGGGCCGGATCGGGCCAGATACCTACAAGTGGCCCAAGCCCAATCTAACTCAAACCACATCCCAGCCCACACCCACTTAAGTCATCTCAAAACGTCATCATTTTAACGTACAAATCAAAACCGGAGAGTTCAGGCTGTCAAAGTCCGCCACCCAGGCTGGAACCAGAATTGTGATGCCTAATCCTATGCTCTCATATCCTCGTCTTCAACCACCTGCCCCTGAAAGTTTAAAGGCAACGAACATAACAGGGACACAGCCTTATCCAATGTTTCATATCGATACGGAACCAGGTTCTACACATATTTAATTGATACTTGGATCAAACTTCATACAAGATGTACCACAATTTTCCATACTGTACATCATCTTTCTCCTTATCAGTGGAATAAGTCAACTCAAGGCAGCTTTATTACATGTACTCTGCTTATTCAGAAGAGTAAAATACTACCTGTACATGCAAAGACGCATTCTAGTTTTTTCCCAGCAATCCATGCAACGATATAGACTGCAAACTTTGACGCGGTAGGGGGCATAAATACAGAGAATACGCAATATGGCACTATCTGATTTACCGATATTTAGCCCCGCAGAGGGTCATGGTGGCCTCCTCCAAGCCGAATACTGATCTATTTCTCCAGACATGGGTTCGAAGCTTACTCACTAAGAAAGGACAACATCCTTCCTTGAGGCATAGAAGAGAAAGCAATGCTGGCTCAATTATATCTGGCATTTTAAAAAGAAATGGAACAACCTTTGTATCATAATCTCAGGTCACTGTTGACAGAACAACAAAATAAAGGAAAGAAAGCCATGACTCGACAAGCAAATTTGTCTAGGTAGCAAACTCTTTAAGTCAAATACAAGAAAAGAGCAGTTTCTTACAGAGACTGAAGTCAAAATAATTGAATGTGAAAAGCTCGGTAAGCAGATATGTTAACAGAGACTTCTATTGAATCCCACAGAACAACCGGCCAGTTAGCTTCTCATTCATCAATTTGATTTAGCTACAGCCTTATGGCCAATCAAGATGAAGGGGACTATTTACACCTTCTCTTGGTACATATAGCCATTATTAGATGCTTTGTAAATAAGTATTAAAAAGGCATGATCATAATATATACAAACTAATAAAAACCAATGGAGTAGAATAGAAATGAACAAGTAAAACCTTATCCTAGGGCAAAATGTCTTTAAACAATTAAATAGAGATCAGTAAAGCCAACAGAAAATGTAGTCCCCGTTAGACGCAAGCTGCTAGGCAATATAGCAGATTGCCTGGAAGGTGACCATGAATCAAGTTAATGTCTGAGAAGGGCCTCTAGAAATTCCAAACTCTATGCCATCTCCCTCTTCTCTCCCTCCTCATCTACAATTAGAATGGGAAAACCACGGAAAAGAAAAGAGAAAGTAAAGAAATCGTACACTTGAACGGTAGTGTAAGAAGTTCGGTAAGCAGATTTATCAACAGAGATTACTCAGTATCTCATACAACAACCGGCCAGTTAACTTCAATTCTATTTAGCTACAGCCACTTTGGCAGTCAAGAAGAAAGGCACACAAGATCATGCCTTCTCTTGGTACTTGTAGCTACTCTCACAGAAGAACAACATATCGGAAAGTGATACTCTATTCAAACTCCATTGTTACAGAAGAATAAGTTCTGAACATTCCTTTGAAGCATCAACATAGTCATTTGATTCTCAAATAGCTTCCTAAACTATGCAATATACCCTAATTCAACAATTTACTTCAACAAAAATATAACAAATTTCCGCAAATAATGAATCATAAAAGATGCTAAAACCACAAGTAAATAAAGGGACATTTAACAGAAACATACTATAAAGTAACAGCCAAGCAATGAACAATGGAAGATCTAACAGGGACTTTATGAATAACATCACACCAGTCAATCTTTCCCCACAGCTGCCTATCTCCACCCTTCACCACAGAGATCTCCGAACACCAAACCTCCATTTCATTCCCATTTCCTTTCCTATTTGCTTTCCCTTCCCAAACCACAAACAGTTTCCCACCCACATTCGCCATTGTTGCACCACACAAAAACTTTGGCAAATCCTTCTCAACCCCTCTCAACTCCTTCCACTCCCCGATTTCAACATCAAACCCTCTAATCTTTCCCAAGTAATCATAACAGTACAACACTCCATTAATCACACAAGCCCTTCCTCTCCACCCCAAGTCCAACCTCTTCTCAACACCACACCATTGCTTCGTTCTCGGCTCGTAAACCACCCCTTTCCTATCCGACATTGCATAGATTCTACTGTTTATAACAGCACTCGCGTGCATCCATTTCTCTCGCAAAAGATCGTCTTTTGCGCTCTCTACCGAATCCCACTTTCGAGTTTTCGGGTCGAACATTTCTGCCCAGTTCTTGGATCGGGCCCAAGTGTCCACCACGCACCCTCCGATCACGTAGATCTTCCCATCCACCACGCCGGCAGCCGCGAACTCCCGCGAAATACTCATTCTGGGGGCCGCCTGCCATGTGCCTAATCGGCAATCAAGTACCCAAACATGGGAACACGGCACGTCGTTGATCGAACCGCCGATGACATAGATCTTGGGTCCGACCGAAACAAAAGCCGAACCAACCAGTTGCGAAGGTGTTGGCGGGAGAGAGACCAAAAAGTTTTGCCGACTTTCAGGGTTGGGAGAGTTCCGGTAGAGTGTGAACCACTGCAGGGAACTTGTGGTGGGGATGCGGAGTGCGAGGTAGAGAAATGGCTGTGAGCAATGGAGTAGAGAACGAGTAGTGTAATAGAGAGGCGAGCGAACGAGGAAACGGAACCGTTTTGAGACGAGACAGAGAAGCGGGTGGTGAGAACGCGGGACTCGTGCTAAAATTTCCAACGCGACGTCGTTTGGAAGGGATGGGATCAGAGCATCTGATGCTTCTTCAGCGGAGGAGGAGGCTTGCGTGGCGGACATGCTCTGCGATAAACATAATGGCTTTTTAGGGTTTGTGAATTGGGAAGACGGTGGAGAAGTTGTTTGCTTATATCTGTTGATTTAAAATTGGGCCTAAATAAAGTTTGGGCTTTTAAAATTTTGAATATTTTGATGAGAAGCCCTACTCATTTTATAAGAAAAAAATAGTTATTTTATTTGAAAACATTCTCTATTAATTAAGCTATACATATTGAACTAGAGATAACAAAATAGATCCGGCCTGGCCCGAGTGAATCGGACCACGGGTGGATCGAAGGTCGACGTTTTGGAAATAACGGGCGGATCATAGTCAAACAATGTCTTTTATGAA
>JANQAP020000525.1:26711-38479 GCA_026874005.2 Erythroxylum coriaceum
TATATGCATGTGTTTTACGTGAATATTGTCATGTATAAAATGCATGCATGAGTTGCTGCCTTCATAAAGATTATTATTATAACATGATCCCCTCTCTTGTCCGGCTAGAGTTAATCATACTCAGGTTGAGCCACAACAAGCACATCAGACCGACAGAGATCAAACGGTGAACAAAGCTACTCCTCTGGCAATTGTTGGAGTTTAGGAGCTCAACACTGTACAGGAGGAGTACAGCCCATGGATATAAGTGAAACGAATGATTAGACAGAATAAACCCAGGGACTCAGAACAGCGAAATGTCCGGGAGTCAGGAAGTGTGGCTAGGGAAAGAAGATCTCAATTCTCCATCCTCGCATGAAATGCACATCCGGGACTCCCTCCTGCACCCTCACACGGCTCGAGAAGCAATCATAGGCCAGCACATCTAGGACAGCGCTTAGACTTAGGACAACTGATCAATGAGGCTACGAGTCACCCCATTGGTAAGGCCTCAACTTCTGCTAGGCCCATCGGTAACAAAAAGATTATCAACAAAGGGAATTACGTAGAGTGAACCGACACACATGTTATGGATCTTAGCACCACTAGACTGGACAAGGGATCAAACATGGACCCGGTAATGAAACTTCAATCCATGCAAGGACAAAAAGGGAACCACACAGTAATTACTATTAATTCGCACAAAGAGATTGTCTATGCACTAGCTTCTGTAAGGATAGGGGATATGGCAGAAATGGACTGCGGGGAAGGCTTGGAAGGGATAGAGGGCAATGCACATAGGAGTTCCGATGTCAATTACTTTCAACCCACATATGAATCGCCTGACCCTCCATCCCTAACCGAGCAACATCCAGAAGCCACCAAAATGGACGATGACCTTGGAAATCAACATGTAGTAGAGGAGATGGTTCCACAGACTTCGGGCTGTAGCAATGTTGGTGAGAATCCAGATCTCAACAGGAATGAGTAGCAGTAGGCGTGCTCCCTTACCAAAAGTATAATAGTCACTATGATAATTTTCATATAGAACTGTCAAGGGGCCGGTAATGATAAATTTCAGCCTATCCTTAAGAATTTCCTCCAGACATATAAACCAAGGCTGGTAGTCCTCGTCAAGACTAGAATCAGTGGAAATAGAGCTCAAGATGTCATTACGCAAATTCAAGGAATGAATGCATCTTTTCGAGTGGAAGCTCAGAGATACGTAGGGGGTCTATGGTTATTATGGCAAGTTGACGTGAAAGTTCAAATACTTGCTGCCCATAGACAATTCATTCATACGCACATTTCACATGGGAGAAAAGAATTTTTCTTTATCGCAGTCTACGCAAGCCCCCAACCCACTCTTTGAAACTATCTATGGACGAACCTCAAAAGGCTAGTGCGAGTCACACTTGATGCTTGGTTATTAGGTGGCGATTTTAATACAAAGCTAGATGTGGGCAACAAACGTGGAGGTTCCAGTACCGTGACAGTAGTAAGCTGAGCTTTCAAGGAATGTGTACATACTTACTGTCTCTATGATTTGGGATTCATTGGTTCAAAATTCACGTGACATCGAGGGATGATACAGGCCCGGTTAGATAGAGTGTTATGTAACTCTTCCTAGTTGGATGATTTTACAGATACATAGGTCTGTCATCTTCCTTGCCTTGGCTCAGACCATAGATTGCTGCTAGTCCAACTCGATTGAAGCCAACCAAGAACCAACGCCCCAAGACCTTTCAGATTTCAATCAGCCTGGTTGGCAAATCAAGACTTCCCTAAGTTTATTGAGTAGAATTGGAGGCCGGATAGGGACAATCTTAGTAGTTTGCTAACTGAGTTGGCTGAGAAACTTACTGAGTAGAATAAGGCTACTTTCGAAAATATTTTTCACCGTAAGAAACGACTACTCGCAAGATTGGCAGGTATTCAACGAACCTTGGAAACTCAGGACTCGAGCTCACTACTTGACTTAGAGGAGAAGCTTCGGGATGATCTGATTCAAGTCCTCTGTGAAGAGGAAATGTTTTGGCATCAGCAATCACATTGTGAGTGGTTATCCCAAGGAGATCACAATACAAAATATTATCACCTGGTCACTAAGGCGAAGAGGAAAAAAATCTCAGTGGCTATACTGAAAGACAATGCCAGGAACCTCATCTCAGACCCCATTAGACTAAGAGAATTTATGAAAGACTACTTTCAATCACTATACTCGAAGGATAATACAAAAGTTACCAAGTTTCCCATCACTGGTCACTTTCCTAGATTATCCGAAGAGAGCCTAGTTGAACTAGAGAATCCTATCCAGATTGATGAAATCAGGGTAGAGATATTTGAAATTGCTCCCAACAAAGCACCTGGTTTCGATGGTTTCCAAGCTTTATTCTTTCAAAAATAATGGCATGTGGTTGGTCCAGCAGTGGTGGCTTATATACAATCGGTCTTTAGGCTTGAAAAATATGAAGCAACCTTGAACCAAACCATACTAGTCCTGATTCCTAAAGTGCCTTCACCAGTGTCAATTTCCCAATTCAGACCAATTAGCTTATGTTCAGTGATCTACAAAGCTATCACTAAGGTTCTAGTAAAAAGGCTATCGCCTCATCTGGACAAACTAGTGATAGCTAATCAATGCAGTTTTCTTCCCGAGCGGCTTATTACGGATAATATCATTATTGCTCAAAAGGTTATCCACTCAATGAAGGAAAAAAAAGGAGAAAACAGGAATGCTTGCCATAAAAGTAGACTTGGACAAGGCGTACGACCGGCTCAGATGGGATTTCCTTTTTCATACTCTTCAGGAAATGGGGTTGCCACCTACTATGGTGAGTCTAATTATGCAGTGTGTTACCTCAACTTTTGCGAAAATATGTTGGAACGGCGAGCTGTCCGATGCATTTATCCCATATAGGGATCTCAGGTAAGGGCACCCTTTGTCCCCGTACCTCTTTGTTTCATAGAGCGCCTAGGTCATTTGATCAATTCCGAGGTGTCAAAGGAGGCATGGAAGCCGGTGGTACTCAGCCGAGGAGGCCCACACATTTCCCACCTCTTCTTTGCCGATAACCTGATCCTGTTTGCAAAGGCATCCGAAGATCAAGTTCAACTCATAGTCACAGTTTTATAGACATTTTGTAGGGCCTCCGGTCAACAGATAAATTGTGCTAAAACTAGAGTTTATTACTCTAAAAATATAGCTCGATCCTTAAGCCATATGCTTGGCTTCAAGCACACGGAAAATCTTTGCAAATACCTTGGGGTACCATTACTCCATTAACGATCTACTAGGCGACATTATCAATATATCCTGGATAACGTTCAGAAAAAACTTGCTGGATGGGGTGCTCGTTGTTTGTCACTAGCTGTAGAGTTACGTTAACTCAATCGGTGCTAGTTTCTTTACCCATATACACAATGCAAACGGTAAGACTACCTCGACAGTTATGTGATGAATTGGAGAAAATTATGCGGAACTTCATTTGGGGTACTACAGAAGGACAGAGGGAGGTCAATTTAATGGAGTGGGGTATAGTCTGCAAACCGAAAAGTGCAGGCAGACTTGGAATTCATCGAATCCGAGCTACTAATGATGCTATGCTTACTGAAGAATTCAGAAAAGTACTGGGTAAAACTTCTCCGAGCCAAGAACCGCTTTGACGAAGCAACGAATCCACTTAAATTAAACAAGAATAGATCTTCATCTATTTGGAGGGGTATATAGCTGCCACTTGGAGTTTCATTCGTAAAGGTTCGAAATGGGAGGTGGGAAATGGCGAAGTGATCCAGTTCTGGCTTGATAATTAGGTGGATGGTGGGGACCCTTATTTCAATACATCACCATGCACATGCTTGAGGAGCTGTTGCATGTCAAGTTATACGAATACGTGGATGAGAATGGTGGGTGGTGTTGGGACAAATTCCAAAGATATCTCCCTATTTTGCTTTGTATAACTATAGCAGGGATTAAGGAGAGGATTGTGTGATATGGGGGCTGACCCACAACGAAGTATTTACTATAGCATCAGCGTATAATCTCATTGAAAATGCTGGATTATCAGGGAGTAGTAGGATTTGGACACCGATATAGAAATGGCCTGGACCTTAGAGAATTAAATCGTTTCTCTGGTTGCTAGCCAACGAAAAGCTGCTGACAAACAACCAACAGATTATCCGTCACCTGGCTGTTGACAATGGATGCCACTTTTGTGGAGAAATAGAGACGGTATTACATGTAGTGCGAGACTGCATTAGGATGAGAACTTTCTAGAACCAATTCCCACCTGAGGTAATAAACACTGAATTCTTTAGACAAGATATTGATTCGTGGCTGTTGACGAACCTTCACACACAGCGCCAGGTGATGACCTTTGAGTGGTTTATGATCTATGGCGTAGCTTGTTGGTTCATATGGTATTGGCGGAACAAATGCAATTTTGAGATTACTTTCCAGTGGCCAACGACAAGTGTCGAATGTATGATTGCATATGTGAAGAGGATAGCAAAGGCTAATTTAATCACAAATCGTGCTAACTATGCTCAGGAGATAACTTTCACACACAACATTGGCTGGTCAAAATCGACAGCAGGTTGAGTTCGGTTAAATTTTGACGGTGCCTCTAAGTTCTCTAAGAGTATAGCGATGGCAGGGGCATTACTCCGTGATTGCACCAGAAACTGGCTGGGAGGTTTTGTTCAAAACATCGGATGGTGTTCGGTGTTGGTTGCTGAACTGTAAGGAGTACACACAGGTTTGGAAATTGGGGTATAGACAGGTAAAAGTCAAGGTCAACTCCCTGGAGATCATCAATATTCTATCTTCCTCCGTACACATGCATGGCTACAAAAACCCTTTAATGATGGCAATTCGAGAACTATTGCAAAGAAATTCGGACCTTCGGTTCAAACATATTCTGAGAGAAGGAAAATGCTGTGCCAACAGTTTAGCTACAATGGCTACGTCTTTTGACCCTGGGATTACATTTTTTCATTCTCCACCCATTGAGGTTATGGAAATCCTGCTTCAAGATTGATCAGGGTTTACATTCCCCTGAATTAACGTGTAAAGCGCTGGGTTTTGTTTTATTATGATTCTACCTTGTAAACAAAAAGAAATGATATTTTTACAATAAATAGGTGAAATGATACTTTTATTTATGTATGAAAATAAATAATTTTATATAGATATACAAAAAATGGGTATCACATATCACAACAGAAAGGAGTAAAGAGGGGAAAGTTTTTATAAATTTATAAAAAATTACTAATCAATTTTCTAATTAACTATTTTCAAGCTTATAATTTTCTTAAATCTGACTTAAAGTTCTTAATAAATCAATCTATATTTGTGGCATTACAAATAACGTTAGAGCAAAATTGTGTTAGTACAATATTGAATCAGGTGAAAAGAGTAAGAAGGAGTGATGGTAATAGGGAACAACTATGAGTTAGCAGCTCCTAGTAGGTTTCTAGTCTAATTCTGCATTGAAAGATGAAGAGTGACTTTAGATTGTGAATTGAGTTTTTGATGAAATTATCAAAGGTTTAAGGAAAAGAGATTGTAAAAATCTCAGGTTGAAGATATGTATATATTGCAATATTATACGAGAAAGGAGTGAAGAAATGAAACACTTCATAATCTCAAATAAAAGATTATTAATAAAATTTTTTAACTTATTATTTTTTAACTTATAATTCTCTTAATTTTGAATTAAAATTAATATTAAACCAATCTATATTTAAGACATTATATACATACTTTAATTTATTTTATACTATTTGTAACATCTCAAGTCTAAAGTGACTTTGTAGTAATTTTAATTATGGCCTAGGAGAATTACAAGCCCAAAAATAATTAGTTAACAAGTTTATTAGTAACCTGTTTCATAATTTTATTAAAGCTTCCAATGTGGGACTGTGATACTCACCTCCTATATGAGATCTTACATTCTCTCATCCTCGAACACTTGATATTCTCATCAAGAGCCAGTCTAGAATTTAGAGTCTCCCCTCATCTTTCATTGTGGAATCAAAATAAAACTTTATTAGGAGCTGTTGATTACTCATGGCTTAGGAAAAACCAAATACATAAAGATAGCATGAAAAGGATTAACCACGGAGATGCAATAAAAAGAGGTGTTTAAGATAAATCGAATGCATTACCAAGATTGATCACTTTGTCTAGAGATTGCTAAAGATGAAATATGCATAATATATAAAGAATAAGGTTTAGAGAATGAATAACAACTTGGTCCGCATGTTTTGAGTTAAATGAAGCTTGATTCATGTAGTTAAGGTGTATTTAAGGGATTTAGTTCATTTTGTTGTTATTAAACATATTTTATTATAATTAGGTTATACCTTACTTAGTTATAAAGCTAAAAGTGTGTTAATATTGTTTTGTAGTTATTTTTTACTTTCTTATTTGAGTTACAACTTGTTATGAGGTTAAATTATGATATGAATAGGATTTCTTATGACATTAAAAATCTAAATTGAAATAGGATTCCTAAAGTCCTAATTAAAGTATTGTTAGCAGTTGCAGTTTTAATCCTTATTACACTTGATAAGGAATGTTCTTTTAGGACTTTAGTTTTCTTTCCCTTTTAGGATTGTAGTTCTTACAGATTCTATGCCTATAGAAAGTTGTCTTATTAATGTAATTTGTAGATTATCAATACAAAATTTAGTTTGAGAGTTTTCTTCAAATTTTCTCTCTGTTCTTTAATAAGAACTTCATATGATCTTATCAAGACAACTTGTAGCAATAAAAGTCCTTATATATCTGATTCTAATCATCGAATTTGTTTATAATCAAGTTTCCTTGCTTGATTTGAAGATGATCCCAGGGTTCTAATTCCTTATGATTTGAAATTTAGGTGGTTTCGAACTTAAGGTGTGCATTATTTTGTGTCAAAGCTTTGGCTATTGAAAATCATATATATGTTGTTTATTGTCCTTTCTTTTATTTATGGTTATGTCATTCACCGTCCATCATATTCAATTCTTTCTGTCCGCAACATGCATTTTATGTGCTCTTCTTCAATTAAAGTTATTCCATTTACTTTTCTCTTATATTTTTTACATAAAATCAAAGATAGAGAGAGAGATGAGAAAAGAAAAATAAAAGAAAAGAAATGAAATGAAAAATGAAAGTGCACATCAAAACCTAAATAGCATATATTGTGCAACTTGGTTACAAAGTGTTTTAGCGTTCTATAAAGTTTTTTAACTATTGTTCTAGTTTAAACACAATTATTAGTTTTGTTTCATCGTTGTTGCCTTCTTGGAGATTTTGCTTGTTTATTCTGTCTTGTTGATTTTGCTTCCATTATTCCTTCTTGTTGATTTTGTTAACATATTCTTAGTTTCATTTCATCCTTGTTACCTTCTTGTTGATTTCAAGTCCTTTGTTCTTTCTTGTTAATCATAATTTTCATCAACCAAAGATGTAAACCCCATTATTGCTTGTTGTTTAAGTAGGAACAGTGATAAAGCTCTTCTTAAAGGGCTTGTACAGGAAAATTAAGTGGTAAAAGGCAAGAGTAGTGAGAACATCATCAAAAAAATCAAAATTGAGTGAAATACAAGTGATTAAGTGACGTGATCTCGAGTATAAACACATAGGGGAGTTGTGAGGAAAACAAATCTTTATTACTAACGTTTTCTTTGCAGATTAAATATGAGTAGCAGTGGAGATAATGCAAAACTTGACCTCAAGTTGTTCATGAAAACTATCCGAAATCAATTCAATCCAAAACCAATTCAAGGTTCTAAACATAAGGATGGATAGTTTAGAAAAAATATTTTTAATAATGTTTTCTTTGAAGATTTAAACATAAATAGCGATGAAGATAATGTAGAACTTGATCTCAAGTTATTCATGAAAGCTACTCTAGACCAATTAAAAGTTCTACATATCAGGTTAGATAGTTAAGAGTTCCCATCTAGACCTAAATTTTCTAGGAAACACACATTTGAGGAGGAGGAGGAAGAGGAGGATTATTATTATGATGAGACTAGTTCTACGACGGGTAAAAAAGGTTGTTTCAAAACAAAATAGCAACTTGGTTAGTACTAAGATGAAAATCTCTACCTTTCAAAGGAATAATGGTCCTAAACTATACTTTGAATGGGAGAGAAAGGTATAACATTTGTTTAATTGTCATAATTATTTCAAGAAACAGAAAGTCAAACTAATAACAATTGAATGCACATATTATGTTAGTATTAGGTGGAATCAATTTACTATCAATAAGAATAAGAATAGTGAGAGATCTATTCAGTAATGAGAAAAGATGAAGAGAGTGATGCATAAGAGATCCACAACTAACCATTATTATAAGGACTTATTTAAATAGTTTGAAGAGAACTGTAAGGTGATTTTGACTAGAATCATTGGTGGTTTGAATAAAGAAATAGTTTAAGGAAAAGAATGTATGATGGTTGACAAGCAAGTACAGAAAAATAAAAGAGGATAGTGTATACAAAAAAGTAATCAATCTTGACAATGTATCTGATTCATCTTGAACAACCTCCTTACATCTCAACGATTAATCCTTCCAAACCTATTTTCATGTGTTTGATATTTGCCTTAATTATTATACTTTTTATTTGTTGCAGATGATTACAAGGATTTAGAAATATGTGCTTCATGCTTGCTGGAAATTTATCTCCATTAATAAACATATACATTCAATTTTTAATAAAAAGTTTTCTTATTGATGTAATTTGTGGATTATCAATACATAATTTAGCTTGAGAATTTTCTTCAAATTTGTTCTTTGTTCTTTAATAAGAACTTAATATGATCTTATCAAGGCAACTTGTAGCAATAAAAGTCCTTATATCTTTGATTATAATCAACAAATTTAGTGATAATCAAGTTTCCTTGCTTCATGTGCAGACGATCCTAATTCCTTATGATTCGAATTTTACATTGTTTCCAACTTAGGGTATGCATTATTTTGTGTCAAAGCTTTGGCTATTAAAAATCATATGCTATTTATTGTCCTTTCTTTTATTTGTGGTTATGACATTCGTCGTCCATCATATTCAATTCTTTCTATCCACATCATCCATTTTGTGTGTTCTTCTTCAATCAAAGTTATTCCATTAGCTTTTCTCTTGTTTTTTTTTATAAAATCAGAGAGAGAGAGAGAGATGAGAAAATAAAAATAAAAGAAAAGAAATAAAGAAAAATGAAAGTGAAAATGTGCATTAAAACCTAAATAACATATATTGTGCAGCTTGGTTATAAAGTATTTTAGAATTGTATAAAGAGTTTTAACTATTATTCTAGTTTAAAAAGGATTATTAGTTTTGTTTCATTGTTGTTACCTTCTTACTGATTTTGCTCGTTTATTCTTTCTTGTTGATTTTGCTTCCATTATTCCTTCTTGTTGATTTGATTAACCTATTCTTAGTTTCATTTCATCCTTGTTACCTTCTTGTTGATTTCACTTCCTTTATTCGTTCTTGTTAATCCTAATTTTCATTAACCAAAGTTGCAAACCCCTTTTTTTCTAGAATTTTGTTAACCCATTAGTGCTTGTTATTTTAGTAGGAACAGTGATATATTTATTCTTAAAGGGCTTCTAAAGGCAATTTGAGCAGTAAAAGGTAAGAGTAGTGAGAACATCATAAAGAAAAGTCAAAATTGAGTAAAATATAAATTATTAATTGACGTGGTCTTGAGTATAAACACGTAGGGGAGTTGTGAGGAAACAAATCTTTGTTATTAACCTTTTCTATGTGGATTTAAATATGATTAGCAGTGGAGATAATGCAAAACTCGATCTCAAGTTGTTTATAAAAACTGTCCAAAACCAATTCAAGGTTCTAAACATAAGGATGGATAGTTTACAAAAAACAAATCTTTTTAATAATGTTTTCTTTGTAGATTGAAACATAAATAATAGTGGAGAAAATGTAGAACTCGATCTTAAGTTACTTATGATGAGACTAACTCTAGGAAGGGTAAAAAGGTTATCTCAAAACAAAATAGCAAGTTGGCTAGTACTAAGATGAAAATCTCTACCTTTCAAGGAAAGAATGATCTCAAACTAATAATATTTGGAGTAGAGAAGAAAGGTATAACATATGTTTAATTGTAATAATTATTTTAAGAAGCAGAAGGTCAAATTAATAATTGTTGAATTCACATATTATGCTATCATTAGATGGGATCAATTTACTATCAACAGGTATAAGAATAATGAGAGACCTATTCAATAATAAGAACCGATGAAGAGATTGATCCGTAATATGTTCATACCTAACTATTATTAATTATAAGGACTTGTGTATGACTAGAATCATTGGTAGTTTGAATAAAGGATAGTTTAAGAAAAAGAGCGTAGGATGAATGAAAAACAAGTATATAAAAATAAAAGAGTAATAAAAGAGGATAGTGTATGCAAAAAAGTAATCAATCTTGATAATGTACATGATTCATTTTGAGCAGCCTCTTGACATTTCCAAGATTGCTTAGAATTTAAGCCTGAAAGATGGATTACGGAGCAAGCAGGTATTAAACTCGAGCCATCCTACAAGTACTTAGCTTTCAATGCAGGACCAAGAACTTGTATTGGAAAGGAAATGGCATTCATTCAAATGAAGGCAGCTGCAGCCTCCAGTCTCTACAACTACCACGTTGGAGTCGTTGAAGAGCAAGTTATAATCCCTAGTCTTTCCATTATTAGACACATGAAGCATGGACTCAAAGTTAGGCTTGCCAAAAAATGGGCATGATGATCACTCGCTATGTATTCAAATATAGAAATATTATGGTCTTACTCTACTTAGTACAATAAAACGTATCGTTTACAACAATTAGAGACATTGAAATGATACTTTAATTTATCTACACAGACATATAATTAATTTATATAGATATATACTTCTATTTAACGTATTGCTTTAATTTATCCACACAAACAAATAATTTCTTAGAGATATATATATATACTTCTATTTAACATATTGCTAACACTTGACTGTGATATCCAATGCTTCAAAATATTAATTATTTTTATATACTTTTAATAATAAATTAACAATAAAAATATATCAAAACATTATATACAATAATGTGGATTAAAAATATAACAAATAATTCATTCCAACATAGTATAACATTTAGTTAAAACGTAAATAAAAATTTAACTACATTATATAAAACGTAGCTAAAAATACTAAAAACTTTTGGCTACGTTTCAAAAAACATAGCTAATAGTTTTTAGCTACAAAAAATAAGCATAGCTACATGTATTGGGGATGATTCCTCAAAATATGGCAAGTAGTTTTTTGCTACAAAAATTAAAGTGTGAAAAAAACTGTTAATAAAGATTAGCACAAATCATTGACATAGTTTTCAACTATGAGAATTTGGTGATATTTTGGACGACAAGACTAAATTATCACAAATTCCTATTAGCAAGTATTTTTGTACATTTAGCTGCGATATTTTTATTGGTCAAAAATCAACTTTGTTATAGTGAATTGTTAAACCTATATTAACAGGCTCACAACTAATTACAACTCTACAAAACAATATTAATGTATCAAAATTTTCACCAAGTATTTATAAGATAATGTTAAAGTATTCACTAACCAAAAATAATTTCCTAAAATGTATTGGAACAAACAATCTTCTTGTTATAATAATAAGGTTTTTATTACGCAGGTTAATAGTCTTTTACAACGCGACAATTATTAATGAAACAGAATGAAATGTAATATTATTTCACCGTTTGAGAGATAATTTATAATATAATGGAATA
>JANQAP020000525.1:42463-64195 GCA_026874005.2 Erythroxylum coriaceum
ACTAAACATAGCCTAAATTTCCTCACTTGAAATTAATTAGTTGTCAGATAAGAAAAATATAAATAAATAAGAAAACAAAATTTTTAATTAATTAATATATGTAATTAACATTACCATCATACTTACATGGTATTATAGTTAGGTTATTCGTACTTATCATCACATAGCACAATATTTAATAATAAGATTTAATTAAACAATATACCAAATATACATACATAATAATAATAATAAATTTGAAAATTTTTATTGATATATAATGTCAACTTTCGTATAAAAGATACTTTAAGTCACGTTATGTACTTAAAATTTGTCTAAAAGCATCCTAGATCATCTAGATGTTCATGCATTCTATTAGGATCACCTTTTTTTCCTTTTCAATTTGCCTTTAGTATCTTTTAAGGATGATAATAGGCTTATTCATGGGTCTAGATTTAGGTATTTTTAATAGATAGATTCATGAGTTAGGTCCAAGTCCAGACTATTACAAAAAAAATGATAGGTTTTAGGTAGGTCTAAATATGGGCAATTGCGCAATGAACCCTTTGTTATTTTTGAAATGATTAACCCAAAGTTTTGATTCTATATTCAATAATTGAAGAATGATGATCATGCTCAAAATACTTGATGAATGCATTATTATTTATGAGCAGCATATCCGTTTGAAACATTATATTATACATTATAAGTAGTGATATAAAATGAGATGAAGGCATGAAAAGTAAAGAAAATTTTAAAGAATTATTTGCTCATTTTTAATTTTATTACATTACCAACAAATGCAAATCAACTAAAACATTGATTAATCAACCCTTTTATTACGATATAAGAAAAATAACAAGTTATAATTAATCACTCGTACAAAAACAGTATAAGCGATATAAAATACCATTTACCGCAATGAAGTGATTAATTAAACAAAGGCCTCTGCCTCTCTAATCCCCTGTTGGGTGTTCCTAACTCGTCGGAGTCTCCACCGTCTCTTCGACTAAATCTACATTCTCTATATTTAACCCTTTCACGTGCGATCACCATCATATCCTGACCATGAAAATACTAAGCTCAGGTCCACTATCACCGTCAGGACTAATCATGTAGAATGTTTCAGAGTCCTTAGAGCCAACGACGTGGTCAAAATGAGCCCTAATGTAGGCAAGCTCCGTGTCTTGTCCCTCCGTCTGAGAACTTCCCGGAAGAACACCAGCCCCCATTGAAACCGCCTTGAGAAGCTCCATAACGTTCAAATCCTCCGCCGTGGCCTCTCTTTTAACTGCGTAACCAACCTTCTTTCCGTTGCAGTACATGGTCCACAGTGGTTCTTCTAAAACCCTAGTTTTGTCTTTGTCACCTCGCTTTTCACATTCTAGGGCAATTCTCACCATCCCAGCTCCCATTTCCTTCTGCAGTACGTTGGTTTGCATGGCGAGCTCAACAACCACGGAAGGGAAGCATCTAGGGTTCTCCTGCAGAGACAAGCTTACCCTACCCTTACGATAACCGAACAAAGTTCCGGTGACCCGAGTGGCTAACACACTACTATCCAGTAAGCCTCCGTTGAGAACGGGCATTTTGCATGCGGGTGTGATGATGGGGAGTGATCGGAAAACTGAGCGAAAGACCCGAAACACTTTGGTTCTGCATTTCTTTCTCTGGGATGGATGGACGAGAGATAAAGGTTGGCTTGTTGGTGTTGGTGGCGGTGCCGGTGGCGATGAACCTTTTTCCTGCTGTTCATTCCTTGTTACAGGTGTTTCCTGTGATTCTTCGGAGGAGGCAGAGCTGTTTCGAAGAGTTGACTCATCCATTGAAGGAACGGGATGAATCAAGAAACCCCAGTTGCCGTCGGGCATCGAAAAACACAGAGATAGAGATCTCAGACAGATTGAACCGAGAGAGAGCTTGGAGGAGGGTGGCAGAGTAAGGAACATATGTTTTGTCAGGTAAATATTTGTGAAAGTCTATAATTGGGTTAACCTTATGGTCAAAGATCCTTTTTTTGTGGGACGATGAAGGAGATTTCGTGCTTTGACATATTTGATAAAAGCCTAAAAATTAGAGCATCTTACAACCTGGTTTATACTAATCGTGGTCTTAATCTTTTGATTATTTGGTGTATTAATTACAAAATATGTGTATATTTCTGTCATTATTCGTTAATTACTTAAAAAGTGGTCTAATGCTTTGACTAATAGTCAAGTCGTACATATTTCTTATCTTCTTTTTTGTTCACTTGCTAGCTCATCTCTATAATTCCCCCACCGTTCTATGTCTGTCTGACAAACTGAGATGATCCGATCGTTACATGCCGTGCATATATGAGTAACTATCATTACATGATGATCACGAAGAGATTTTTAATGGTAAATACCAATCTTTTAAAAATGGATTAAGGCTTAAATGGTTTAATCGGATATTAAATTATTATAAATTTAGTTAAAGATTGAATAAAATTAAAAATTTCAAAATATGATTAAAAGAAGTTATACTTAATTTAAAGTTTAATCGAAAAGGCAGATTTTTAAATAAAAATTAATTAGTTTTCTTTAGTTTATAAAAATCGATTCATTTATAAAAATTGACTGATTAATTAATAAACTGATTGATTTTTAACAACAAAATAAATCGAACCAAAAAATTAAAAAATTAAATATAATAATTAATCGGTTGAAAATTTTACAACTAAACTAGCCGAATCGGTTCAGTTTTTTAATCATAGATAATTATTACTAATTTTTTATTAGTAATAATTATCTATGATTAAAAAACTGAACAAAATAATATTTTCCTATTTATAATATTGATGATAATCAATATTCATTAATGTTAATTATGATATATATATATACAAATTCTTAATTTTGTAATACTTAATACTATTATTTGAAAGTAAAACAAAAAATAAATATAGAATTAATTACATAACTGTATTGTTTGATCTACAAACTATCATTATTTGATAATGTTTTGTGTATTATTTATTACTTATAATAATAATAATTATATTATGCACCACTGTTCCACCATGTGTTTCCTTCGAACATTGTCGTGTTTGTATGCAAAATTATCATATGCGATCTCATGTCTATGTTGTAAGTGTCCCTTAGCTTAAGGGTCAAGTGCCTTGTAGTTGGTTCATCCTAGTCCGATTCCTGAATTTATGAGTTGAGCATGTTTGTAGTGATTAAAATTATTTTTTTTATTTTTTTTGAAACAGAGGAACCCGCAGTCGCTATCTTTTGGATGCATACTGGATAAATTTTCAAATTGACGCAATAGTCTGTAAATCACGTCAACTGAATACTTTGCACTAGATAAGTCTTATACGACAGACTCGATCGGAAGAGCATAAATAGGAGGATTCAAAAAGTCACTCCTAAAACAAAAGGATGGGAAAGACTCACCGATGTTGGGCAATATTACATTTCACACTAAATCAAGATCACACTCTAAGTATCACAAATAGTAAAACAACTTAACAAAGCCTCACTTATGAACTAATTATAGTACCTTGAGATGTTTTTCTTTTTTCTTTTTTTTTATAAAAATACAAATAAAAAGTTGTATACATTATGACCCTTTTTAGATCCAGCAAAGCAACCTTGTGCACCGAGTATGTTGACTTTTTTGTCTTGATTGTGCATATTGTGTATTCATAATTTATTATTTTAAAATTTTATTATAAATAAAATTTTAATTATATACGAGTTTAGTTAAATTTAATATAATTTTTCATTAAGTTCCTTGTAACTCTTTATTGATATCATAATTAAGTTAGTAAAAGATGATACATCAAGATGTTATAGATTTATGGTAGTTTAAATAAGATCACTAGTAAAAAGGATAATATTAAAAATTAAAAATAGAATAACATATTATTGAAAATCCACGAGTAAAATAATTACATTTAAAAACAATAGCATAAAGATAAAGTGATAATCTATTATTTAAAAGTTTTTGAATTAATATATGATATTCTTTAGATACATACGAATCAATTTTAATTTCTGTTAAGCTCTTTTTCGTAACCTTTAATAAGAAAAAGACTACTTCTTTTAATAGTAATTAGGATAAAAGACAACTTGCTTAATTCTTATTTTTTGTATAATATACATTGTTTTATAATTTTTCATATTGAATAGACACATTTTTATTATTTTTGATTTAAAAATTGGATGATAAATTATTGCATTGAAATGATGGCGATTAACTTTATTAAAATTACGAGGTCCCTATTATTAGGGATAATAACGAGTCGGATCAAGCTAAATCCAACAATTTTATTAAAAAATAACGTTATTTTATTTAAATATTTCAAAATTTAAGGCTTGATAAAAAAAAAGACCAAGATCCAACCCGATACTCAATCAACCTGAGCTTGGCATATTAATTTTATATTTGGGTCAAATTACCAACAACCACCTATTATTATAGATAACTGTAAGGTTGATTGGACTCGAATTATTAAGAAAAATAATGTTATTTTATAATAAAACGACGTCATTTTAAGTTATCAAACTTGAACAACCCGAGGCCTAACCAGGTTTAAAAAACCGAACTATAGAACCGATCAATCCGAACTTGGTCTAGCCAAACCTGTTTGTCATCGCTACCTGTTATTTACGAAAATGGGTTTTTTCTTCGAAATTAAACAAAAAAGGAGAATTTTGACGTTAGCAGCAAAGACTTGTGGACAAAACTTAAAAGGCCAGCTTGGTGGGACGGTGATGGTGGGCCCACACTGGCACTGACCCCATTTGGTCTGCAGCTGAGCCCGAGACGTTAGTAATTGAATACTCACTCGTTCACAAGTTTGGAAAGCGATGTGCCACGTGGTGCCTCTGCAACTCTCCGATGTCATCGATCGGATCCTGACGTTGGGTTTCTTTATTAAAATACGTCTCCACCGTCTGACCCGTCTCCCACGTAAGCAAACTTGTGGCTGCTAGTGGATTTCGTCTTTTCCCTTTCTCCCATTGGCACAGGAAGTCCACGCGCCTATTTACTTGAACTGTGTTTAGGGTATTCAAGAAATTTCCTAGCCCTTCTGGCCTTGTTATTTTTATAAGTATAGTTGATCACTTGATAATATCAATAATCCTTGAGGAAATTAAAATTTTATTTTATTTTATTTTTTTATTTATTTATTCTCTCTTTATGTAAGTCTTTTAAAAACAGTCTCTTTATTAATTAAGAGTAAAGTTACGTATTATCAAAGTCGTTCTTAGTATTTTTTAAGCTTTGAGCAAGGTAAAAGATATAAGTCCTTATTTTTACCTATTTTTGAGCTCTTATAAATAATAAAAGGAAGCAAAATATGAATCTTTTGTTGTTATTTATAAGGTCAAGAGTGACCCTACTTTACTTCATTTTATTTTTTACAAAAGTAAAAATAAGCCATATTTTATTGTTTATAAGGATGGGCTCTGGCGGGTACTCAGACTACTCTTGCCTAGGACCAATTCTGCGTATTATTAAACCTCTCCAATAATAGTTAAAGGTAAGGCTCCACAATACTTAAAGAAAAGACAATGAAACTAATAAAAAATCACCAATTTACTAATTTATCATATTTGGTTCTTATTTATTTACTAAAAATATTCTTAATTAGATCAAATTTATAAAGAATAAAAGAATAAAAAAGAACAAACTCCCATTTAATTATAAAATTATCTCAAACTACTTACATTAAATTTCTTAGTTTTACATAAAAAAACAAAATTTGTAAAATAATTATTGATAGAATTCTATTTTTGGATGGAAATAGATTATTAGAAATATATAAATATATATATTATATTTGTTTATTCGGTTTTTCTTTTTCTAGCTAGAAGGTCAATGAAAAGAGAAAACGCGTGTCAAAAAGCGCGTGACTGAGTTGTGACAGACGACAAAAACGTCACGTCAGGTCAGCCCAAAACCTCCCACCAGTTTTATCTCCTTTTTATTTAACAATTTCTCAGTTCTTTGGGTGTGGTTTTCATTTTTGATCTTGCGTTGCGTCTCTCAGATTCTCTCTCTCTTCTACGTTTTAATGGCTTCTGCTCCTGCAAAGTGAAGACTTTTTTGGTGGGCACAAGTCAAAAACCATTACCAAAGCCATGTACGATCTTGGTGATGAGCTTACAATAGAAAGCTATAGAATTCCATGGCTTATTTGGATTCAGTTACTGGTCTTGTTCCTCCTCATCTTTCTTCTCTTTTGCTTCAGTTTTTCCACTTCAGATCCCCCAAAAGCCATCACCTCCTCTTCTCCTTCTTCTTCTTCGCCGTCTACTAGCGGCATCTTCACGTCTCATGATCCTGGCTTGGACAAGTCCGTGTATAAGCACACCAACTCCACATCAACAACAGCCACCAAACGATGCCTTCATCCCCGGGTAAATATCAATTGCGGTTAAATGACGAGCTTCTTCTTGTTTCTTTGACTGTTTTTCTGCAACCCTTTTGTTTTCCTATGAATTTGATGCTAAAACTGTTTGCCTCTTTTAGTTGCAATATCGTTTTACCTTGTTGTACACGTAAATATTACAACAATCTTCAAATGGGGTTGGACTGTGAACAGTCTAATGGTGGAGAAATTACGAGTGGTCCCATTGTTAGTGGTGGCAATTGGCCACCATTAAAGTGTAATCATTCCAAAGTCTTGAAACGAGGAAGCTTCCTTCTTGGTAAAGTAACAGAAAGTTTGGTGTTGCCCCTTTGGAGATGCAAGCACAGTACTTGGTTATTGCCTTAGCTTTTTCTAATGGCTTCGATGATGATCTGAACGAATCCAATTAGATAATCCCTATGTTTTGTTGAATATGCTTATCTTTTGGCGGTAGTTAACGGTATTAGCTGACTAATTTTTCATTCCTTTATTGGCTTCATTAGTCTTCACATTCTCTTCAATGTACTCTGACCAACGGTTCCAATTGATCCACCGATATTGTCAACAATCAATCATTCAGTTAGGTGCCAGATACTGTCCAAACTCCAAACTGACTTTGTGTTTAACATATCTTTAAAACTCATGATTAAGACATGGAGGTTGGTCACAAGCTGGAAGAGAATAAATTATTGTTGAGTTGGGATTTTCTTGGTTGTTGTTCTTTTCCTTCTTTTGTAAGGGGTGAGTTTGTTGGGGAAGTGTGGGATTAGGTTGTTATTAGAGATGGGAATGGATTGGGCCGGGACCAAATCAACATCATTTTCGAATCCACCCAATGCTTGGTCAACTTAGATTGGCTCGTCGGCTTCGACCGACTGGTCCAATTTTGCCATCCCTAGATATTGATTATCTGTCTTTTGCTAATAATGAATCTTGTGTTCTTGTTAGTTTTATTTGCTATTTATGTTATGGTCTTGGTTAGGGTGTAATAGTTGGCATCTGGGGATTAAATGTTTGTTTAAAGCTTGATTCCTCTATGCTAGAACATTAGGCTATTCATTTATTTATTTGCTTAGTTATTGATAAGGAACTTAGGACAACACAACCACAAAAGGATTTGTATGTTCTGCTTTTGTAAAGTAGATTTTGACTCGAGGAAAACAGATTTGCACTGAGTAGAGGTAAAGGATTCATAGAAAGTGGAATAAGAGTATTAGTTTTTTAGGACAAATTTGGTTTCACTTTTGAGTTTTTAGTTTTAGTTTTAGTTTTTAATTATATTTATATTAATTTGGTTGTTAATGTAGTTATATTTTATTATAGATAAACTTAAAGATAATATTTTTAATTAAATAAATTTATTTTATTTCTTGTATAATATTTACTAATAAATTATTAATTTATATATCAATATTAATTTTAAATATATTTTGATTATTAATTCAATATTTATTTGTAATTTATATATTTTGAAGATATTTTAAATTTGTAATTTTTATTAATAATTATTATATTAAATAATTAAATATTAAATTGATAATAAATCATATTTTTGTAGTTTTCATAAATTTTGAAAACTTGAAGAAATTAAAATAAAAAATAGAAACAAGCAAATTCAAATAAACCAATTTTTTAACTAAATTTGAAAACAAAAACAGAAAATTAAGAACATAAATAGAAACAAATAGATCTTAGTTGAACTTTGCTTTCCTAAATTCACATTCATCGTATCCTGGAATCGACATTGTTCTCCAAGTGACCATGCTTGGTTTGACGGCCATTACTGCCAAGGTGATTGAACGCTGTTCCGCCGGCGATTACAGATTATAAGGGCCCGATTGCGACAAATGGCGGTACCTGTCCGGTCCGCAACCGCAATTTAAAACCTTGACCAACATTGTAAAAGGCTTGCAAGACGAGACATATCCTGCAATATATTGAAATTTTGGCTGAGGGAGTCCTATTTTCACACATTTGTTGATTATTATACATGAAACTCTTGGCTTTTTAGCTTAAGCAATGGCACATGTACTAACCATTTGGGAGATCGTTACAGGGAGGTGAAAATCAAAGTATCAAGGGAGAGAGAGCCACAAACATTGGTAGAAGAATTGTGAGAGAGGACCTGGGATCATCATCAAAGGACACGAGCTTTATTGATTCTCATCCATGCAACTATTTTAGGCTTGCTAAACTTGCATTTCTCAAATGTCTCGGCTTAGATAACATATCGGAAAATTCTTCAAGCTCGGATCGGAGGAAAGAGAGATAGTATACGTCTGCTTCTGCATTTTGTTAATACTGCTGGTACAGGAAAGATTGTGTGCAGCAGCCACTGTATCCTCCCATGGAGCTTGTGATCCTAAAAATTGAGGAAGATGGTTCAACAAAACGTATAAAATCCATGATCACTTGTGAAAATCAAATAGGGAAAAGTGGCTTGGAAGGAGTGGCAATGTCAGTAATTGGCTCCATAAAAAAACGGTTGCCAGTTCAGAGGATTAGCAAATTATTGGGGAACAAGCAGTTCCGTAAGTCTTGGAACTTGCAATTAAATTATGTGATACCAAAAGTAACGAACATTTATTATTTTATTAGAAAATGAAAGTAGTCATCAGTTCTATAATTAAATCTAACGATCGGTAAATTCTTAAATATGACCTGAGTCTCCCTGCCATGAGTTGATCCTGTTAGTCTTTGGTCTGTCCGCAAGGCATATATGATCATGAAGCTGACTGGTACGTAAACTGTGAATAGACTGAGTACAAAGAAGAAAAAGTTCATAATGGAGCTGTTACATGGTATGAAACAGAAGAGGGATAGAAATTCATTGCCATTTACATATATTCACAAGAAAATTGTCCTCCCCTACAAAATTCTGATTTTTTAACTGTGAGAACTGTTACTTTCCAACCCTTACCTAACCACTAACCTCGGCAATATATGTTTGTACAAAAGCAGATACATAATCATCATTCATTTACTTTGCTGTGTCTACAACTAAAATTATAATCACCTTTCATCAAACATCCCCTTTGTAATATGTCATCCCATGGCGACGAGAAGTTTGCAGGATGAATATCTGTCAAAACCCCATCATCAATCCAGGTTGGCTTTGGTACCGTGTTAAAATCTCCAATTAGAAAGAAGAATGACTCGTATACAGAAAGATCTGTATGCGCATCCGTAACTTTTGAAGGATCGGATTATGAGATCATTCTTATAAACCATTCATGATTCTTGTTCCTAATCTACGTGGGAATTTAGCATATTCAATACCAAGTAACCAGAATATGGTTAGATCAATCTCAACTACTCTCCTCATCAATCTTGATCACCTCCAGGATTGTTGCATTGCAAAAGAAACATCTGTGGCAATTCAAGAGATGCCTGGTTATGCAATCATAACAAGACGTATGGGCACATGGGGCAAATCTCGCATCTGCTTTACATGCGTAACAAATGCAGCAGGTTTTCATCAGCATCTGTTTCTCCAGCGAGTCTCATTCCTTCTAGTTGCTGCATCTCAATCCGACTAATAAGCAGGTTTAAGAAATCCTCAAGTTTCCAAGTTCCCCAGGACAAGCATCCTCTTTTGATGATCCAGCCTGGTAAAATATTACCAATGGAATGATTAAACTGATCTACAAGACAACTAAGTGATACCACAGATCGAGTGAAATTCTGAGTAACAGAAATGAACCATCCTGCAGATAAGACTAACAATTATGGAGTAAGCAACGCTACCAACCAACCCGTGCAAACTCATGGCAACTGATGTAACAAAATTGTTTGAATAATATCAGAAACCTTAAATTAGTAAAATCCAGGATGAGTGTTGAGGAAAGAATGTGAAAATGAATGTCTGAGAACGTGGTTGTTACGGAACTGATATGTAATATATAACAAAATACAGCATAAAAGTACCATCGACTAGCATCCTAGAATAAGAAACAGAAATTGCAACATCATATGATTGAAATTTCAACTCGTACTTTTGTCACATTGATCGATCATCTCTCTTGTTTACCACATACACTTAAACCCATCACAAGAAATATGGCCAAAGAGGTCAAAACCTGTGAAGGAAGAAATGTCTTATACGTGCCCAATATTGGGCGAAAAGATGTGCACGACGACTTTCAGGACATCAATCTAAACATCCAAGTGGCAGAAGAGCAAATTCAACCACACCCAATTTGCAATTACAAATTTCGTCCTTTGGCTCTTGACTACTACATATATACATGTTCTACACGAGGAAGCTAAAAAATCACAAAACAGTATTTATTGATGAAGTATATATACATAATAATGCACAATGCTGATAAATGAACAGAGAAGAAATAAGAATGATCTGTCACCAACGTCATCATATATAATAATCACACAACATTATTCACATATGGGAGTTGACAAAACTAACCCAGTTGTACTCCAAGAGGTACTGAAATCCACAGTGCACTGTAATAGGACAATCCATGCTTGCGAAAACATCCACCATTCTTTTTGCCACTTTTTGTCTCTACACTTGCATCCAGCAAATTTATGATGATGCCTAGAAGAGGTGCCAATATCATGCCACGGTTTATTTTTTCCATTGACAGACCATGTCTTTTAAGTGATCTGCATATTAAATACCAATAGGGATAAAGTATGAAGCCAGTAATGGATATGCAGTCTATTCTACTTTAACTAAAAAGTCAAATACCCAAGAAGAATAATTATCACCAAAAGAAGGTTCTCTAGTTCATCCAACTTTGGAAGCAGAGGAAACATTTAAGTTAACAAAGACAAAGTTATTCCAAAGAGAGACTTCCTTGTATCACCATTCAGAGTTTCTAACTCCCTTAGGGTTATTCTTCTATGATGCCAAGACATCTCCAGTTTTCGATGGTTTCATAAAACATTTTTGGAAACATGTCCAGTGAGGAGAAAATTGGCAGGGAGGGATTATAGGAAAAGGAATGATCAATTTCAAGGGAGGAAGTTTACAAGTCAAAAAACTTGGAATCTGCAGCTGAAGTAATGTTATTAAGAACAAAGACAATCAAATCAGTAAGCCTCCGTAGATTTGTATCACTTCCACATATAAATGCTTGGGGATCTCACGGGTGCAGAACTCCAGAAGCGTGGCCAGGTTGAAAGAAAGATGGTATATTATACAGCAGTTTTTTTCATGAAACTCCAAAACCTGCAAAGTGGAGCAATTGGATGAAAATAGTTTAAAACTACTATAGAACAATAAACGAACATATGAATTACTACTCATCTTAGATGACAGCAAACAACAATAACAGTATTCTTAGAGTTGCAAGGTTTATTCTTGAGAAGAATGTGTTTTCTGTGTATTTCTATTAGAAAGATACTACAAGTATTTACACAAGAATACATAGGTTAAACTAGGAAAGTAATCCCTATAATCATGCTAAAATCCTTATGACTATGTTATTTACATTAACTATATAATTCCTATGATTACGTTAACTATATTCAGTAACACTCCCCCTTAAGCTGGAGCATAGATATTAATCATGCCCAGCTTGTTACAAATATAATTAACCTGATTTTTCGGTAATGCTTTGGTGAATACATCAGCTAATTGGTTCCTTGTTTTGACATGTTGAGTTGAGATTGATACATCTTCTAGCTTTTCTGGGTTAAAATGACAATGGACTTCTATATGCTTGGTTCTCTCATAGAATATAGGATTATTTGCAATATAAATGACTGCTTCGTACACCATAAGTTCATTGGTTTAAATTGAACAAACCCAATCTCACCAAGTAAACGACATAATCATATAAGTTAACAAGTAGTCAAATAATTTCTTTACACCACCAAAATTACATCAAGCCACATAATCTCACGCAATACCTGTAAGTATATACGGAGCAAATTAATAGTAATCAAACAAATGATAATATGAAATAACAGGTAGAACTTACGGGGCGCGTAGATTTGCGTCCCTACTAACCGGAAATAGCAAAGGGAGCGGCGGCGGTAAGCTCATGCTAAGCATTACTTGTTTCTTTTATTTATTTTACAAAATGGAATGAACACTTGCAGACAAGAGTCAACGAACCCACCCATAGCCAACCATGTGGTGCACTCCCAGTAGAGAGTACCTCACCTGATGACATGAGTAAGTGACACGTGTCCGTAACTTTGACCTGCTACCGAATGCTGACGTGGCGCGACGTTTTCCTTCTCGGATTGAATGGTATGGGACAGGGATTGTTGACTTGTTGTGACCACACTCTAATTCTCCTTTTAGTATTCTTTTTTATTTATTTTCCAGGTAAGATTTATTTATATAAAGTAAATAATTTACATTTATTTTAATAACCTTAATAATTAAGAAATTGTTTGGATCATATTCTAATTAAAATATTTTCTAAAAGAAATTTCTCAATAAAAAATTAAAAAACAAATAAGATATTCTAATTATATTCGATAATACTTAAAAATCAAAAAATAAATTATTATATTATAAAATATATTTTTTTAATTGAATGAGTTTCTTAACAAAAGCCAATATTTTAAAAATTATATCAAAAATTTTACTAATAAGACAAGAGTTTTAAGTTCTAAATATTTAATCGATATTAAATTTTAATAAAATCGAATAAAGATTAAATAAAATTAAAATATTTAAAATAGAATCAAAGAAAAGAAATATCCTCATCCAAGTTTATTGTAAATAAACCATTAAATGAAATTTAATTTATAAAAAATATTATTTTATAAAATTTAATTTGTTGATTAATAAATTAATCGATTTTTAATAACAAATGTTATTAAAATAAATCAAATTAAAAAATTAAAAATTGAACTAAAAAGTTAAATAATTGAAGTTTTTACAATTCAACTAGTTTTTAATTATTAACAAAATCTTATCTTTTCAAAAAATATATATATATTTTTTCAATGTATTTAATATCTAAGTAACAAAAACTGAAATCTTAATATGAAACAAATTTATTTATTTTAACATATTCAAACCCAAGACTCATTGTCTAAAATCACTTGATATTAGTCTTAGAATTTATCAAAATTTTCATTTAAAATTGAAAGAGACTATATTAAATTACTATATCATATTTAAATTATTATTTATCTTCTAATAATATAATTTATATATCATGTAATTCTTTCTATCATAATATATATATATATTATTGTATCAAGAAGCATACATGCACGTGGTGATACGTAACGCTACAGTGTTTTAAGATGCGCATTGAATGAATCATTCCGTGCCAGCCGCTGGAAAAACGAATCCATCTATCTCTTGTACATGCGCTTTGTATTGTTTCCACAAGAGGGCAAGTCCAACATCAGGTGTGAAGTGCATGAGCGAGTAGACTTTAATTGATGTACTCGCTATAAAATTCTGACACGTGGAGAAGATGTGGGACTAGTTGCGCATGACATGATTTTCATGAGCAAGTCCACTCAAGCAAGTTTTATCAAACCTACTGAGGCCTTGTTTCAAAAAAATTTTCAAACCCAATCTGAACGATCATTTTCAAGCCAAGTTAAATCTTAACTAATTTACTATGATTGACGTAAATTAAAACAAAACTCAAACCGGATCAAATTTAAGTACATAATTCCAAATTCTACCTCAAACCTCATCACCTCGTCAAATTTAGTTGACTTCAAGTCAAACCGATCAAATCAACCTTAACTCAAGCTTCATCTAATCAAATTTAACCCGTTAACTTTAAATCAAACTGACCAGACCAAACTAATTTGTCATTCTTAATTACCAATCAATTAAATTAAATTTGATGTGCCTCAATTTATGCACAATTCACAAGTATTAACTACATTTAAAATTTTGTTCAATGGGTAGGTAAAGAATAACTACATAATATGAAGCATATAATGGTAATTCTATGACCAAACCTTGAATTATGATTCAACTATACTACCAAAATTGGCAACAAAACCATATTAGACTTGCTCAATCATATGTCACTCATAAAAATATGGAAAGCTTTTTTCTTGATGTAGTCCAAGCTACTTCTCTATTATTCAAAATGTCTCAGGAACGGAACTTCCCATCATTACAGATCTAATGAAGTACAATGACATGCAAGTAATTGTTAAAAGAAAGAAAACTGATAAACTCTGAGCCTCAAAAGAAGCAATCTCTTTACAGCTCAATAAAAAAGACATTGGAAATAAAAGACTCGATAAATGTACCTTACAAACGCCTCTTTATAATTAACTGAGCATCTCGATTTCTTCCTTCATCTAGGTATTTTGAAGCTACAAGTGTACATCTTTCCGCTGCAAAAGCTACGCAAAAATAAAGACTATATAAGAGAGGGCACCAGAGGCATGCTCCCAATTTCATAATGGATCTTCAAATTTTACTCGTTCGACGCCAAAGCAGTGTCGGAGAATAATCATAAAACCTCGTGAGCCTTTCCGTAATACCGGTTTATGAATGGAGCCTGCACAAATCAAAAACATAAAAAGAGAAGAAGATTTTGATCAAATAAGCCCTTTATGGGAAAAAAGACGAAAGACAAAAACAAAAGGCCATTCCAATCAGATTAAAAATGGACTTCCACCCACAAACAAGAATAGCCCAAAAACAATAATGACTTTTTGAGATTTCAAGATGTCTCATCTCTTTCTACATAATTTCAAACAAAGGAGCTCTCAAATAACAAAAGGTACCTTTGTGGAAAGCTGAGGGGTAATGAAAAAATTTACAACAGAACGCATTTAAGAGATTCAGAAAACATGGGAACACCCATAACTGAAACCCTATTGGAATAAAGCAAAACGTGAACCATTAAGTCTGGAGTAACCTCAACATTTTTCCACCTAATATCGAACCACAGCATTTCTCATGGGAATGAGTTATTTTCAAAAGCTTTGAATCATATTATATAATACATTGATCAGTTAAAATGATGTTCTATAGTTTCAAGACCAGACACTATAACGGATGATACAAGGAACAAAAGTCAATAGACCAGAATTTTGAAGGTCACAGTGAAGAGACTATATGGCATAAGGTGCGGCTTGCATCAAGAAAATTCAAAGATGACCGCATAATATTAGACCTAAACAGTTTCATTTAAAAAAATGAAATGAAAACTTATAATTAAGTAGGTCATCATAATACTTGTTCAAATTTCAGAAAATCAAGCAACTCAAACCAATTAGTAGCTGTTTAATTATGATGATAAATAAATAATCATGACCCACAGGTTCTCTCAGGACAGAATACGTGACCGCTATTATAGACATTGAAAAAATAGTTTAAAATTCATTTGTAGGGGGCATAAATTATTCATGGACATAATTTAAATTCCTTTAGAAATATAAATACTTTTCATGCAAAATTATCGATGTCAACTGACAAATCTCGATGTTTTACCTTGACATTTGATACATCAGGTGTATCTGGCGTTTGCTTGGGATAAAACTTGTAAAACCTCATACTCTCAAAAGCTTTTTTGGTCTCCTCGCTCATTTCTTCCAAGGCCTTTTTTCTGGCTTCCCTTGCCTATGTATGAAAAAAGTCAGTGTAAGGAAGGCGGGGTGCGCGCTCAAACAGAGAAGTATCAATGTAGAGTACCTCTCGATTAGCTTTCTTTGCCTCTCGAACTTTCTCTTTAACAAAGTCCTAACAAATTAAAAGAGATCAGATCCAGTTATTAACTCCACGTTTATACAGCTTTGCTGCCTATAAGAGTTGAACATATCACAGAGACCACCTTAAAAGCATCCTTTTGATCTTCAGATAACTCCTCCTCTTGGATCAGCTTATCAGTGAACTCCTACATAACATATAATCAGGGACCTTAATGATAGACGGAAGGTAAGTGCAGCTATCTTCTGCATGCCTTGGATGGTTAATTCAAGTAAAAAAATCTAAATTACAATAAAGCTTTAAAAGACAGCATTTGCATCCACCCTGGTTGATAAGAAGATTCAGAATACCCCACATACCTCAAGTTCGTCCAATTCCCAATCAAATTCGCAAAAAACCTGCAGTAAGAAGAAATTTAAAAGGTCAGTTTTGTAGAATTACACCCTCTTGCCAGTTATATGAAGCATTTAGTGTACTTATTCAACCACCCAAATTTGCCAAGTAGAAAACATTTCAGTGTTCAAGAGTCTTTCTACATCAATTTCAACAAAAACCCTTCCACATCAAAACACTTTGGTATCAAAAAGTTCTTTTCTATTTGCATGCATACTCACTGGCTTTGGCTCAGCTGGAAATATTATCTGGACTTCAGTGCTTTGCAGAAGCTCATCTTCCTTTAAAGGCTGATAGAAGTCTGAAAAAGAAAGAACATCACAATATCATCTATTGTTACAATATATAACGCATCCACAATACTGAATGAGTTGTAACATTAAAAATCTTCAAGAACAAACTGAGAAACTAAAATTGTCCGGACAAAAAAATTATGAATCACAATTTTCCCTATTGTCAAAACAGTTTAAGCAAGACTCACATCTCTTTTTCCATCAATTTTCGAATTAAATATATACATAAATTTCACAAGGAATGATATAGTTATCCGGAAATTGTTTAAGCACTCACAAGGCAGGCAGTACTCATATTTCTTAACTCGGTCTATCTTCAGATGCTTCAAAGCAGCTCTGCAAACCAAAGAATGTAATATGTCAAAAAAATCAAAGATCGATGCACAATTGCAGCAAAGCAACTAAAAAGTCATGGTTATAACAACCAAAGAAACTGAAAGACAACACCAAACAAGTACACAAAGAGAGTGTGAAAGAGCTCAAAGGCTAATTGCAGAACATACACATTAAAAAGTTTGACAGAGTTATAAATTAAGCAACCATGACCCTCCAAATGCTTGAATCATCTTCACCACTCAATTCACATTGTCTCAGTAGTTTCTTGTTAAACAGGACCCAGCGCAAGACAAAATTGCTACCTCCAAAGAACATGTATTAAGATATGTACAAATGAAGCAAATGAAACTGTTTATGTTAATGAATGCAGTGATAATAGATCATAAAGCAGAACCATATTCTGGGTTAGTTATGTCCAACAACAACAGTTACTCGAAAATTTTTCATAATTAATCTTTCAAAGTAGGATATAAAAGTATGAACAACAAAGAAGACACTTCTTCCAAAATTGATATGTACAGATATGACAAATTATAGATCAGCAATAAACAGTTAACCATCAGTTAAAAACTTACAACAACTTTATCTTTTTAAAGTGTTAGTATTGACAATTTGGCAGACAATAACTCAAACATTACACTTTAAAAATCATAGGTAGGAAGGAAGATAGACCAGTACCTCCTCTGAGTGCATCCAAGAATAAAAATTTGATGCTTTAGTCTGTCAACTTGGCTCTCTCTGCAGAAAGGTTAAATATATCAGAACGAGTAACAAATAATCCAAACACAATCAACGCCTGAAAGAGTCAGAAAACTTAAACATATGACTGAAGTTAGGAACCTGTTCTCCAGAGGAATATATGGTATCCAATCCATTTTCATCTGTTTCATCGGAACTATCTCTTCAGCCTCCCTCTGAACAGAGTTGATTCCAATCTTATCAGATGGTGGAAAAGGAGAGTCAACCTGTAAAAAAAAAAAGAAAAGCAGAAGCATTTGATTATTTTGTAATTTCTTTTCCTGCACTACATATGAAGAAACTGCTACCACACAATCTCTATTGATGGGAGGGTGTAAAGATCTGGTACTAAAAAAAATGCCCATTTAGAATCGTTCACCTCTAGCACTTCCAGAACTATGTTTAAAAAGCAGATGCAAAACATATCCAATATGCACCATGAATCAATGTAGCATTGTGAATTGTGCTTAATTTGAGCCCCAAAAAAAAAAATCCTGAATTATTGACCAAGTTAAAATGAAACCTAAACTTAATGAAATGAAATGTAAAATACAACTGCAAGACAATATCCATAAAATTACCGCAACCACCACAGGTATGTATATTAACTTGTTTTCACCCTTGAAAGGGACCAATTGAGCTGCAAAAACATTACGTGAATTGTAAGCACCAAGAATTCAATGCACACCAACAACCACAACCATAAAACAAAAGCAACTTACGTTCTGTACAACCAAACAGATAAACTTTCTTCCCGTGCAGAACACCTCCTTCCTCGAAAGCATTCTGCCCAGTGAATTCAAGAATTCTATAATTATACGCACATTTCCACTACCCCATCAGATTAATAGACACACCCGCGAACAGAAGTAAAATCAACTGATAAATCATGCAACTCACTTCTAGATTAGTGAAGTCCCAGTTGAATTGATAAACAGCGTCTAATTGATCCCACTGCCACGACAAAAATTTTTAAAAATCACAAAAAAATAAAAGACTAACATTCATGAATTTAAAAGCTTAAAATAGAAAAAAAAACCTCCGTCCCAACAGGGAATGCTGCCTTCCACAAATCCTCCTACATAACACAGAGTTCAAACAAGTCTCCATTAAAAAGAAAATCGAAACTTCACAAACTCAAACCTCAAAAAAAAATCCAAAGTCAACGACGCAAAAAAGAGTAAGCGATTACCAAGTTCCGCTTATCCTCGAAATACTCGGGCTCGGGTTCGGGTTTGGAAGCCTTGACCCGTTTAGCACGAGTAGGGGCTTTCACAGGCTGTGAAGAAGTAGAAGGTTTCTCGGATTCATCTTTATCCTTCTCAGTCCTCTTTCTCTTTGCTCCTCTCTTCCTCATTCCCGCACAGAGATAGAGAGAGAAAGTGTGTAAGCTTTTTGGGATTGAACTAGAAAGAGAAAATCTGGATAGATCCGGAATTTGAATTTGTAGAGAGAGAGGAAGACATTCGTTTTTTAAAGCGTAAATGGGACGCGGGGAGTTAGGGTTTTGCAGCTACAGAGTCTAGAGAGATGTAAATGATCTTTTTTGGGGGTAAATTTGGGGTTTTCCAAAAGAGGTAGAGGCATTTTGGGGTTAAGATTGTTGAGCAGAGGCGGAAATATTTGAAATTTTGGTGGAGTTTGTAAAGCGGGACCAACCAAGTGGGTGGAATCTGGATGGATGGATGGATCAACCAAACGGTTGATTTGTCTGTTCTTATTTGATCAATTATAAATTTTAATTCTTATAACAATTTCAGAAAAAAACAATATGAAGTTTTAGGTTTAGAAAACAATTAGAAAAAATTAAATTTTGAAAAAAAGATTTTAACCATGCATTCTCAACTAACTTTTAGCTTTGAAAATATTATTTTTAATTTTAAGATTAAAATTTTGAATTTGATTCGATTCAATAAAGTCTCAATATTAGATTCAAAATTCAAGTTTAATTTTGATTGAATTTAGATTTAAATTGAATTTTTTTTAAATACAATTTTGATTCATATTAATTTTTAATATGAGTGGAATCATTTTTTGTTAACCTTAAGCTCATGCTTAAATTCAACTTTAAATTTGTTTATTCAAACTCGGTTAGGTTTAGGAATTTTTAAAAAATTAATTTAAGCTTTAAAAAAGGTCTTGAGTTTATGTCTAACTTGATCTATTTTCAACCCTACTTAGAGATGACAATACAACAATGACAACACCATCCAGCAAAAATTTCGTTGATCAGCAGTCTTAGGAAGTCTAGTAGTACGCAATTTTACCCTTAACTAGTTGAGAGGCTATTTCTAAATGAATTGCATAAAAAAAAAAGATAAAGAGAGAGAAAAAATGATAATAATGATAATAATAATAAGAAGAAGAAAATTATTATTATTATTATTATTATTATTATTATTATTATTATTATTATTATTATTAACAACTACTAATCGAGGTAAAAAACTTAACCTAAATTCTTAAGAAGTAAGTACTACTTATTTTCAAGTTTAGGATAACTATAAGAGAAAAAAATAAAAAAACTTATGGGAACTACAAGAATCTATTTACGAGAAATTCTTTATTTGAATCTTAGTACGCTAAAGTTTTTTATTGTGGGTCATGTCCTTAATAAGTTTCAACATGTCATATCAATCTTGATCACCTCCCCCAAATTCTTCTTAAGTCTCTTTTTTTTCTCTCACAATCTCTGAGAACGATCCTCTCGCATTTTCTTACTGGAGTGTCTAGATGTCTCCTCTTAATATATCCAAACGACCTAAGTCCAATGAAGCATCATCATCTTTGTCACCATTAGCTTGTAACTATGTACTTGTTTAATGACCCAACACTTCGCTCCATAGAGCATAGCCGACCTAATCGCTAAACAATAGAAAGGTATCTTCTTATTACACAAAACTCCTAATGAATTTTTCTATTTAAGTCATCATGATTTGATCCGGTGAACTATGTCTTCATTAATCTTTCTGTTGCTTTGGATAATAGATCATAAATATTTAAAACATTCCATTTGTGGTATAACTTATGAACTAATCTTTACCTCCATATCAATAACCACTCTGTATCTCGAAAAGTTACACTCCATGTACTCAGTCTTAGTCATACCCAATTGACTCTAATGTATCACTCCAAAGTTCATGCTTAGCATTGGCCCCCTCCTTTGTCTCATCCACTAAAATAATATCATTAACAAACAACATACACCAAGAGACATCATCTTGGATATTCTTGATGAGCTCATCAATCCCTACTGCAAACAAAAGGGGTTCAAAGAGGAGCCTTGGTGTAATCCAATATCTATAGAAAATTGCTCTATATCTCCTCATATGTCTTTACTTTAGTTTTTATACCTTCATACATATCGTTAATAATATGTATATAAGTCATAAGAACCCCCTTGACTTCTAAACACCTTTACATGATTTCTCTTGATACCCTACTATACGCCTTCTCTAAATTAATAAAAATTATATGTAGGTTATACTATTTTTCCCTGTGGTACTCCATTAACCTTTTAAGGAGATGTAAAGCTTTTGTTGTGGAACTTCTTGGCATGAAGCTAAATTAGTTTTCTGAGATAGAAACATCATTTCTCGTTCCCTTCTCAATCACCTTCTCTCATAACTTCATGATGTGACTAAGTAATTTGATGTCTCTATAGTTGTTATAATTTTGGATATCCCTTTTGTTCTTTTGTAAAGGAATTACCTTATTAATTCTCCACTTGTTCAGCATTTTGGTAGACTTAAGGATGACATTAAAAAGCTTGGCTAACTGAGTAATACCCTCTTCGCCTAGGCTCTTCCACACCTCTATAAGTATCTCATCAGGCCCTACTGTCTTTGTAACACCCCATTACCCTAGAGTACTCACCGGGACGCCCGTAGGTCATTCCGATATATATCCTACGATAAGGGAGCGCTACATGCAATCACTACCGAACTCCACATGGCATCATATGAGTTTGAATAATTAAA
>JANQAP020000525.1:79635-94766 GCA_026874005.2 Erythroxylum coriaceum
TTTAATGAAAAATATGGAAACCAACTACCAATGTACACACTTGTTTCACCAGTGTAACAACATTAACATGTCAAAGAATAGAACAGAGAGTAGATTGACAAATTCAAGTCTTTATCTTTGAAAACTTTCACAGGTAAACATAAACCTTAAAACAAAAGCAACGATAAATAACAGAGCACAAAACATAAAAGAAAAGGCCGAGAATTTCCCACCCAAACAATGTGAATCAACGAACCTAATACAAACCATACATAAGAACCCTAAACAATATGCATCGAATATCCAAAATCAAGCTTAAAGAAACAATCTTTACTTCAGAACAAACGTCAAGATTCAAATTTGAACAAACCTGAGCAATAACAGCAGCAAAAGACATTCCGAGAGGAAGCGCAACGGCCTCCATATACCCATCTCGGATGGCACCCCCTGTGCGCCGCTGAGCCGGAACAAAAGCCACCCTAAGGTTTCTGAGTTTGAATCCACCACCGCCTTTACTTCTACTGGTAGAACTAAAAGCACAGGAAGAAGACGAGGAAGACGCTGTTGATGCTGACGCAGCCGCAGCCACATCTTTCAAGATTTTCTTTTTCTTCTTCCTAATAATTACCTTCGGCTCCGAAGACGTTGGATTTGAACTGCCGTCGGCGGTGGCGTCGAGGTCGCCGTTAATATTCATGAAGGGAAACAGGGGAGGCTCAAAAGTTTTAAAAGACAGATATTAAAAAACAGTAAAGAGGTTTGAAGAAGGGGAGGCGCGTGACCCATATCATTGCGAATCTGCGAGTATGAAAAATCTTGCCGTCTTTTGAGTTTGGCTGTTTTATCCGTTGAATCTTGAGAGCGGCGACAAAGTACATGTCGTTTTGAATGTTTTTTGGGTAGATACTCTGAAGTAGAAAATTAGTAAAACAATGAAATTCTAAAATAGGATTTTAAATTAAATAAGAGATATATGATCCTGAAAAGTAATGACGTAAAAATCGTGATTGGATTAAGTTCGAATCAGATTAATTTTTGATTCGAGTTACACTTTTAATCGATAAAAATAAAAATCGACCGGTTTTTTCCAAACTATGAAAAACGGGCCCTAAACTAGTAACTATACAAAAACAAAGGAGCACAATCACAAGGATTTGGGTACTTGGAGATTCAAGTTTATGCATAAGTAGGCATGGTAAAATCGGCCAGACCTATAGTTCGCCCATTATTTCTAAAACGATGTCGTTTTAGAAATTTTTTACTTAAAAAAATAAATTGTGACTTAGACTCGACTTTACTTATCGACAAAATAATGATGTTTTAAAAAATTTTTGTTAAAAAAAACAGTTTAAGCCTAACTCAATTTATTGACATTCTTATATTTGAGTCGTCCTCCATTGATTCAAATAAAGATAAACTATTTTTGTTTTAGATAATTAGTTTCTTTTTTTTAGTTGATTCTTGTTGAGTATTGTTTACGAAGTAGTTGGAGATGAGGAAGTGAACAATACGAACAGTCAGATGAACCAGAAAGAATGTGTAAAGAAGAATAAAGCCAAGGTCATAGGGCAGATGGGATGAACTTAAAACACCGTCGAGGAAGCTGCACACGCCTACGACGAAGCCACAGATAGCATCGAGGAGGGAAGGCCAAAGCTCAGATCCCTTTTTTCTGTTGAAAATTCTAGGTTTATAACTGGGAAATTTGTGGGCTTTTCCCATTTACTCGAGAGAGTCCCACTGTACCTTTCACAGTTTCCAATGTTAATCGACACATTAACTCATAAATGAGTTTTGAAATTAGGTCAGAAAGGGTTAGAATTGTAATATTGACGCTTATTGATTTATTACAATTATAATCCCAATTGTAATTTAATAAATTAATTCATAATTTGTAATTTAATTTAATTGGTATTTTTAAGTTTTAATGTATTTTAATTTTTTATTAAAATAATTAATTATAATTAACAAGCATGTGCCACATTTTTTTAATGTTTGTTTTTATAATTATTTTATAGAGTACTAGCTTAATAGGTTTGAGAAGAGTTCAATAGATAAAGAATGAAAAATGAGTAATTGGTTGTATATTATTATTATAAGCGTAATAGTTTGATATCTAAGTTTCAAAAAATTATTAATACCCCCCGTACATCATAGGAATGAAACTCATTCTTGAGGAGGGGAGTGTTACAGGCGTGACAACTTTTTTTAAAACATTTTAATTTTAATTAATTAAAAAAATTCATTTAATAATTAATTAATTACAATATAATTAATTAAAATAATATTATAATATAATTAATTATAATAATATTACAATATAATCAATTAAAATATTATTATTAATTACATTAATTAATTACATTATAATTAATTAAAATATGACAAATTTTTATTTCTCAATATTTTAAAAAAACCAACCACTATTAACAATAACGGTAATCATTTATTCCTTTTAATCAACCATCATTATTATAATGATTATATCCATTCTCATTCTTTACTATATTTATTTTCATTCCATGTGACCCAACTGCTCCCTTAGTATTACCTCTTCTACTTCTTCTTCTTATCTCTTCTTGTTTTATTTACTTGAATTCACAAAGTAAAAACATGATGCTACTTTATTATTTATATTGTCGAATATATGTAATTTGCTATGAATTAGTTATTAAAATAATTTGTGATACTTTTTATATTTTGGAATTATTGGATTTTGGGTCGAATTTTAACTTAGAATGCGTAATGTATTAAATTGAGAATAGTTTAATACATTACTAATTGTAATTTATTTGAATGCGATAAAAAAATTGAAGCAAATACTTTGAATGAAAGCGTAGTTTACGAGTCCTTAGATAACATTAAAGAATTGTGAACTTTTTACGTAAATAAAACACAACTTCTTTCATAAATACAATTTTATTTTTTATTGTTATTTTAAGTTTTATATTAGACTAAAATTTAGTTTGAATTATTATATTTGATTTATTATTAGTTCATTATATAATAACAGATATCAATGTATTTTTATTTCAATAAAATATTTTATTTTATCTTCTCTTATAATTTTTATATTTTTATATTATATATTAGTTTAATAGTGGATGAACTGTCAAACCTTATACTTTTTCTTTGACCAGTTCGATGTTCGGTCCAGTTTTTAAAACATTGCTAAAGAGATGAATTTTTAATCTCGTAAAATCTAATTAATGAAAAGACAAATTAATATTCTAAAAATGGAGTTGAAAGTTAAACCACTAAGACAAGAAATTTAAAATTTAAAAGGTTCAACCAGTATCAAATTATTATAAAATTGGTTAAATATTGAATAATATTGAAGAATTTGAAATATGCTTAAAAGAGAGTATCCTAATAATGGAGAATTTTTAAGTTTACTTAAAAATGAATTATTAAATGAAAATTAATTGATTTTTAGTTAAAATTAATTGATTTATTTTAGTTTATAAGGATTTACTAATTTAAAAAAATCGACTGATTAATTAATAAATTGATTGGTTTTTACTAACAATATTTATTAAAGTAAGTCAAATTAGAAAGTTGAAACTAAACCAAGTAGTTAGCCGATTTAAGGCTTTTATAATTAAATCGATCGAATCGATTGAATTTTCTAATTATTAAAACAAATAATGAAGAACTTAAGAGAGAGGAAAACTTTAAAGTTTGGTCAATCTAATTTGAAAATTCTAAAATTAGATAAAAAATATACTATTATAAATTATTGATATTTTTTTAATCATTTTACTCGAATATTATTTTAATTATTTCTCCTTGTATGATAAAAAACCAAAAAGTTTAACTAGGTAATTTTAACTAGTATAAAAATAAAAATTAATAACATCAAGATATCATTATGTCACTGTGAATTTGAATATAAAAATTGTTTTGTTAATTATATTTTAATAAATAATTTGTGTTGATTTTGATTATAGAAATTCATCTTTATTTTTATATTAAAGAAATGCATTATACTTTACATTTTAGGTATAAGAACTATAATTATATTAAGTATTATTGAAATAATTAACATTTTATTGATATCATTTACGTGTATTATAAAGATTTTGTAAAAGAAAATAAATTATTTTTTACTATGATGTAATTGAATTATATATAGACATTAAGTTTCATTTAAAATACCTTAAACAAGAGACTCTACTAAAGTTATATACTACACATTATTTATTAGTTAACGAATAAGTGACAAATAATTACATTTTAACACTTAGTTTAATTAATTCATAAAAACCTTCAATCAATAGAAAATATTGTGTTCTAAGTATTGACTTCTTACAGTAAATTTGATTTAGTTTGATTAATTTAGAATCAATAAATAAAATAAAAATATGATTAATTCTTAAATGCATACATTATAACTACTGCTTTTAACTCTTAAATGCGTATTTATTGTGACGGTTTGTAAGTTTTGTTTTATATGTGAATTTTTTAATAAGTGCATCTTGTTGACAAATTAGACATCTTTTTTATAACTATTATCATTATGCTACTATATTTTTATTTTATTTTATATTTATTTTTCTAAAATTATTATTTTATTTTAATTATTTATTATTACTTTATTCTAAGTATTTATTGGTTTTTTAATGTATTTAGTTATTTTATGACTTCTTTTATGTTTATTTGAATAAAATAAACGAATTATTTATTTATTTTAGTTTTATTATTTACTTTTTTAACTTGCATCAATTATTTGTAGGTTTTTTTGTTGTATTATTATTATACTACGTACTTTTGTTTCTTTTTTTATTGTCATATTTATATGTGATTGCATCAGAAATAACCTCTTTATTCTATAATAATAAGGCTTCGTATTATTAAATATTCTCATATCCCACATTAGTGTGAATTCGGATTGAGAAGATGTGACAATGATGATAATTGAAGAATATAATTCACGAGTGTTTTATTATCTCACGTAATTAAGATCTTATTTAATATGTAACATCAAAGAGCGGAATATAATTTCTTTACATTTCGATATTTTGCAACGCATCTAAAATGTGCAATAATGACGTGAAATATTAATAAAGAGGTGGCGTAATCAAGTTAAAAAGTTTTTGCCGAACATTACAAAATTCGATCGATTAATTATAAAAATTTTAAATAATCTAATTTTCGATTCAGCATTAAATTTTTTATTTAATTTATTTTAATAACTATTATTATAAAAAATTAGTCAATTTTAGTAAATTAATAAACTTTTATAAATTAAAATTAATTAATTAATTTTTATTTAATAATTTTTAATTAAACTTTAAATTCTCTTATAGATAAGAACAATCTCTTCAATCATATTTTAAATTCTTTAATTTTATTTAATTTTTAGTCGATTTTATGACAATTTAACGTCGATTGAATCTTTTAAATATTAAATTTCTTGTCTTACCGATTTAACTTTCGGTCAAATTTTCAAAATATCAATTTTTGCGATAGATCCTCTGACTATATTGATATGCAATCATATAAAAAGTACATAAATCATGTTCTTGATTATTATATCGTTAAAATGAGCAATGTTTAATGAAAAATTAAAACCCTAATTGTAATTGGATTCTTAATATTATAAATTTTCCCATACTTCTACAAAGCGAGAAATTTTGTGCACCGGATAAGTTGATTTTTTTTAATACTGTAGAATAAAAAAGTATAACTATTATAAGAATAAAAAATAGTTTGAATTAATCGTGTTTGCTTAATATGTGCAATCTTAAATATTCATTTCACCTAATTAATTATCTCAAATCAGTAAAATATTTTGGTTATATAAAATGCAAAATGCCAATAAGCCTTCGACAATGTTTCCCGATTTGCATTTTCAAAATCAAGTGTTAATACATTCATGGTGTGATATACGGAGAGTTATTTCATAATAATATTGATAGTTAAACTCCATAGAATTTGAAATTATAAATCTAATTTTGATTACTTAATTGAAAATATTGTAAGCTAAATGTAATTAAATTATACTGAGAGTAATTCCCATACACGAAGAAAGTTTAGAGTTTAAAGTTTAAACGCCGAATCCAATCCCTATGTTTTTTATTTTTTAACAGATCAAATCGATTCGTAAAGGCGAAGACATGAAGATACCACAATGCTTGCAAACTTGTTTGTTCAATTGCAATCTATCCACAGCTTTACGTAGAAATAAGTACACATAGAGAAAAGTACATGTCAGAAACAGTACATGCCCTTTGCACAGTCGACTTTACAGTCTACACACAGAGTAGTCTACTAGCTTTACGACCTGTATATGTACTTACTATCTCAAACATTCTATTCTTGTCTCCATTTGATCATTAAATGCTTCGTCCTCCTTCTCCTTGCACCGGAGAGTCATCGCTCATCATCACTTTCCGAACCAAACGGTAAAAGGCCTCATCAGTGAGTTTCGACAGGTTCTTGATTTCCATATGATCGGCAGCCTATAATTACTAGTTATATGATAACAAGGATGCAATATCTCTATACATAAAGTTAAGAAGGAAAAGAACATTGTTAATAGTATAACTGACCACCATGAGCAATCCTAGCGTGACCTCGTCGACTTTCATGAACTCCTCCTCCCATTTCTTGAGCTCACGTTCCACATCCACCTGCTTTTGGCAGTATTTCATCACCAACTCCATCGTATCGCTCTTGACGAACGGGATCACAATTACGCGGCTGCTGCTGTCGCCTTCGTCGTCGGAGGATTTGGACCTCGAGATCAATCGTTTCACCAGCTCAGATTGCGTCGCCACTTCTTCGCTCGCTGCGAACTCCACTTGATCGCAGGTCTTCAGAACTATCTTCCTCGATGAAGAAGACGCCATGGACGTCGATTGTTTCAAGCTTCCTAGCTAACACTGCAAAAAACTGAGAATTAACGCGAAGACGACGGTTACGGGTCTGTGTATTTATAAAACGGAGGGCAGTTACTGGACTTCCACATGTCAAACACTGACTGGACAATCGAAATCTTACGTATCGATTGGGGAAACAAAAAAATGGGCCTGAGTTATGGATGGCCCAAATATAACATAAGTTTACTTGAAACTCCCCGTTTTGCTCTTTGGTTCTTTTTGCAATGTTTTATGATTAATTACCAGTCACAGCCCAATCTTCTTTTGTTCCTATATTGCCATTCTAGTAGTACCATCTGAATAGTATGTCAAATTTTTTGTTTCAGTTACTTTATTTTATTAAATTTTATTTATATATTTATATAAGATTTATGTAAATATATAAATAGAATTTAATAGAACATAATAGAAATACTATAATTAAAACAGGAGATCTGACCCTTTTAAATAGGACTACGATACTAGAATTGTAAAAAATCCGAACTTAATAGTTCTAGCTAGGGAAGATATTTGTGTCTGAGCTTGTTTGGCTATTTAGAAGTCAATGAATTTGGTCCAAATTAATTAGATTTTAGTTAGAACTTTTTTTTTAATTTCAAATAAAGTTTGACCCGACTTTAAACTTAGAAAAAGGCGAAAAACCAAAACGGATACAAAATTGAAAATTAGTAAACATTATTCTATACTCGATCTAATCTATATATATATATATATATTATTATATAAAAAACTATATTCTATGAAAGTTGTATATTTGACTTAGAGGGAGGTTTCTTTCATAACTTTGGAGATCTATGGAGTTCAAAAAAAAGTCAAAATTTGAGTTTAGTTTAATTTTTTTATATTATATATTTTGGTTAGATTCAAATAAAACATTTTAAATTAAATTGAATAAATAATTTTAAACTCTTCAAATATATTTAAAGTTCAAATAGATTTGAATTTAGATTATGATCTAAATATGCAAATCTAAACGTAATCAAATTTTCGAATTGATTTGAGTTAATTGGAATGAAAGTCAAAAGAGCTGCAATTATCACATCCTTAAATCTAATGGACATAAAAGAGTCATGCGTGCCGAGACTCATCTAATAATGCCTACTTGCTTACTTTACTTACTAATCTAATCAAACCTTTGACTGAATCTGAGCTGGCAACGTGGACCCCACTTCCCTTGCCCACTTTTAACTCTCTCAATCGAACAAAAGCTTTGTCCTCCTCCTCCATCTCCTTTCATTACATGCTTTGACTGATGATGTGGGGCGGGCAGCGGGCAGCGGGCAACGGGCAGCTGAACCCACACAGCCACTGCACCACTGCACGCTACTTCTCTCTCTTTTTCTGCCTCGGTTAAAAGCAAAAAAGTTTTCAACTTTATACCAAACACAGAGCCAGAAAGTAAAAGAGATCTACAATCCAACCCGCACATTTTGATGTTAGGACGAGTTTCAAGAATCTTCTCTCTTTTTGTTCTTCTAGTCATCCTCTGCTCATGACATTCGTTTGAGAGAGAGAGGGATTGTAGAGCTTTTTTGGTGGCTGTTTTGAATGAGAGAGGCCTTTTGGTGATCTGGGTTTTTGTCAGTGACGAGAGAGAGGGGTTTGGGTGATTCTGGCGTCTAAGTGAGATGATAAAGTTAAGGGCTTTTTTTATTTTGGTGATTTGGGTTTTTGTCACTGATAAGATTGATGCAGAGAGATAGAAGCTTATTGATTCTGGTGTTTAAGTGAGATAAAGAAGTTGGGGCTTTTTTTTGGTTTTTTTGGATGATTTGCGATTTTTTCATTGATAAGTTGGCAAAGAATCATGGAGAGAGTGAGTGGGGTTTGGGTGATTCTGGTGTGGATTATCCTTGTGGCACACTCTTCTCAAAGGATCTCCGCCAATATGGAAGGTTCTTACTTGTTCCTTATTTTTCTTATTAACCCGTGAACTTTGTTATCATCTAATTGTCGTTTCTTTTTCAAACTTTTGTTTGCGGATTGTCTGTATTATACGAGACTTAGAGGAAGTATGTGAAGTTATTCAACGTTTAGTTCAAATTGCTTATGTATGAAGTTCAATTAGATTGTATTGGAATCTATGCAGTTCTATTGGGTTTGATTGATATCCGGTCAAGGAATTTATTATGTTCTTGTTATGACAATGACTGCCGTGTCTAATAAATTGGACATGATATATTCTTATGCTGAATTCATATTTGAGTACATCATTTTTTGATATTTATTAATTGCTTTTCATTTACTTAGCTACTTTGTGTAGAAGCTTAAGTCATTGGTTTGACAAGGTTTTAAATATGGCTGACTTTATTGTCTTTATGTCCTGTTTAGAACATTGGCAGTTCATTGTCTGCGTGGACCTTGTGTTCAACCAGTGATTAGTCAAAGCTTAGTTTATGACTTTCAAATATTATGCTGACTTGTTTATCTTATTCTTAGGTTGGAATGTTCTCACTGGGTGTTAAGCTGGTTTGTTGATAGATTGGAATCTTAGTGGGAGTAGACTTACTGTAGTTGCTCGGTTAAATTTCAGAAAATGATAATTTCTCAGAACATGAAGTAGATGAAGGCTACATATGTCCGCATCCGTGATAATCATGTTTAGGGGGTATTTCAAAATTTTCCTGGAAAAAGAAAGGCATGGTAAAATAATGATTTTTTAATTGGAAAAACCTAGATTTGAAGTTGATAACAGTGACAATAAGGTTTTTACAATCTGCTCTTGTGCTATATTTATGCATTTATTTCATTTTAGGTTATACTATCCTGTACTTTCTTCCTCCAGCTGGTGGGCATATCGGTGCACTTATTGGCTAATCTTGATGGTTATATTGTTTGGTGACAAATACTGTTTGCATCTTTAATCAGGTGATGCTTTGCACAACCTCCGGGCAAATTTACAAGATCCTTCTAGTGTGCTTCAGAGCTGGGATCCCACCCTTGTTAATCCCTGTACATGGTTTCATGTTACTTGTGACAATGAAAATAGTGTTATAAGAGTGTAAGCAACTTTGTTTTTTTAACAACCTTTTATAGATATCCAAGCAAGTGTTGCAGTCTTATGAGTCTGCATTAAGAAGAATTGACTTTTTGACTCTTGCAGTGACCTTGGAAATGCTGCATTATCTGGACAATTGGTTCCACAGATTGGTCAGCTTAAAAATTTGCAATACTTGTAAGTTTCTTAAGAGTGGGGATCAAATGATCAGTTGGATGTCTTGCCTTCGCCTTTACTTTTTCTCCTTTGATTTTGTAGTTTGTTTTAGTCTTCATATCTATTAGTATGCTACTTTCTTGTATTGTTGTCCTGCTTCTTGATATTACCACTTTGTCCTTCGTGTGATTTATGCTATCCACTTTTTCATGGCAGGGAACTCTATGGCAACAACATAACTGGACCAATACCAAATGATCTTGGGAATTTGACAAACTTGGTTAGCTTGGATCTTTACTTGAATAATTTTACTGGTCCTATTCCAGAAACATTGGGAAAGCTGAAGAAACTGCGCTTCCTGTATGAATAGGCATCCTTTATCTCCTATTACATAATGTCGATTGCTTTGGAATCTTTTAGTTGCTCTGTTGTTGTTTAACTGATTGTTATTTGGTCTGTTAAGCGTTATGTCAGTATGAAAGGTGGTTCAAGTGTGAGATTGGTGAATTCAATTTTCTTCCATAACTTTTTCAAATTATTTGATGACATGATAACTTGTTCTAATTTCTGATTCATTCCCTGATGTTATTTTTTTGGCTTAAATTCAACAAAGAGACTACTCAGTCAAGTTGACTGCATATACTGGGATAGTTCCTCCTTTATCCCTCAGATTTTGATGCCTCGATGATAAAATTCCATGAATATAATCCACTGAATGTACATGGTGTTAGGAAGTTATACGCTTTTACTACCAGTATGATTTTTTAGTCAGGAAGATGTTACAAGCAAGCACTGTTATTCTATCCATCAAGTGAGTAGGATTTTGGTTGTTGATGTAAAACATTATTGACATTAGGTAGTTTGTGTTTATGGTTCTGACAAACTCAGTTGCAACTTTATTATGTTCAAAGAAGTCCATGATAAATTCATAACATAAGAACTTTATATTGAGGCTAATCAAATTTTTCTTTGAGGTGATTTTGCCAAGTTTCATTATCTATTCTTCTCACATTTTATTCTGACTATAATTTGGCCCTTTTAGCATGTTCTGCCTCTATATTTCACACACACATTTACCCTCCATTTACCCACTCCCTTATATCTGTTTGATTTGATCCCAATTTTCTAGCTACATTATGGAACACTGGAACTTCAACTTGATGTTGTTTTACTTTGTGTGTGTATGTAATGATAGGCGACTCAACAACAATAGCCTGTCAGGTTCAATACCTATGTCTCTGACTAATATCACTGCACTGCAAGTCTTGTAAGTGCTTACTTCAATTTATCCATTCTTCTTATTACTTTCTTTTTCCTCGTCTGCTGGAGAGTGGTGGTACAGTTGTATGATAATTAACCTTTGTCAGTGTGTTTTCAGGGATCTATCAAATAATCGCCTGTCAGGATCTGTACCAGATGTTGGCTCGTTTTCACTGTTCACCCCTATCAGGTGTTCTTTCTTGCAACAAATTTTAGGAGATTGATTTCCTGATATGCCCAATTAGCTAAATTCAGATTCTTGCAGCTTTGCAAATAACTTGAATCTATGTGGCCCTGTCACTGGGAAGCCTTGCCCTGGATCTCCACCATTTTCTCCACCGCCTCCATTTGTCCCTCCAACTACTCAATCTTATATAGGTAGATTTTTGTATCAATCATGCATAAGTTGCAAAATTAGGTAGTTTTACATCTTATATTCTTGTTGGTTCGTACGATTATCTGGTTTCTTGCAAAATGCATCTTTATCAAGAGAATAGTTGGTTAAAAAATGCTTTATTTTTAAAAAGCATGTTCATTTTTCTTGCTTTACTGATATCTGAGTTATGATTCCAGTTTCATTTTTTCATACCAAATGGGAACAAATAGCAAAAAAGAAAAGGGGTGATATTGTGTTAATTTCTCTACCGTAAAAAGCTAAAAAGTTAGCTGGTTTTCAAAGATACTCTTAAATTAGGCATCTGCTTGAGGAATGAATTATTTTACATCAGATTGACATAACTGAATTACATTCTCTTATCAGGAGCGAATAGACCAACTGCAGCAATTGCAGGCGGAGTGGCTGCTGGTGCTGCTTTACTGTTTGCTGCTCCAGCTATTTGGTTTGCATATTGGAAGAGAAGAAGGCCGTTAGAGCACTTCTTTGATGTACCTGGTTTGTACTTGTCATTCAACTTACTTTAATATTTGGATTGGTTTCCTTAACATTTATTCTCTTCTCTCAGCTGAAGAAGATCCAGAAGTCCACTTGGGACAACTTAAAAGGTTCTCTCTGCGAGAGTTACAAGTTGCAACAGATGGTTTTAGCAACAAGAATATACTGGGAAGAGGTGGATTCGGCAAGGTGTACAAGGGGCGCTTGACTGATGGATCCTTGGTAGCAGTAAAAAGGCTAAAAGAAGAGAGGACACCAGGAGGAGAGTTGCAGTTTCAAACTGAGGTAGAAATGATTAGCATGGCTGTACATCGGAATCTCCTACGCCTTCGAGGGTTTTGCATGACACCAACTGAGAGGCTGCTTGTTTATCCTTACATGGCTAATGGAAGTGTTGCATCATGTCTAAGAGGTATCACTTGTTTCCATCTCCTGCTTTGGTCATCCTGACGTGTTGAAATACTCCATGAAATAAACTAGGATTCGGTCTCTTGGATACCACGTCTGCAGGGTATAGGGTACTTGGATGTTCTTTTTCTTCTTCCTCATCTCTTTCACTCTATGAGGTTTCTGTTTTTGAGTAGATTTCCAAATCAAATAATCCTGAATGAAATCATATTGCTTTTAGTGCTCCTGCTAAAAATAGAAATGGAGAATCAGGTTTTAAACTCACAAAGAGTTTGGTTTACATTTACCATTTATGGATACCTCTGCATGCTTTGGTATTGCATTTGGGACAATTTCATGTCCAAACCAATTGGACATTCAACCTGGTTCTGCATCAATCTGAGCCATGCACCTTCAAATTAACTTTTAGTGCTCCTTCACTTTATCTTATGAAGGGTTTATACCCCCTTTGACACGGTAATTTGATTCAAATATATTTATGTTATCAATTTGAGGATTGTGATGAACTAATTCTTGTAGAACGTCCACCATCAACACCCCCACTTGATTGGCCAACGAGGAAGACGATTGCATTGGGGTCTGCCAGGGGACTTTCCTATCTCCATGATCATTGTGATCCAAAGATCATTCATCGTGATGTGAAAGCTGCAAACATATTGTTGGATGAAGAATTTGAGGCTGTTGTGGGTGACTTTGGATTGGCTAAACTTATGGACTACAAAGATACTCATGTCACTACTGCTGTCCGTGGGACGATAGGTCATATAGCTCCTGAGTATCTTTCCACTGGGAAGTCATCCGAGAAGACGGATGTTTTTGGTTATGGAATCATGCTTTTGGAGTTAATCACTGGACAAAGAGCATTTGATCTTGCAAGGCTTGCAAATGATGATGATGTTATGCTACTTGATTGGGTAATGCATTTTCCTTCTGTCAATATGTTTCTCAGATATGGTCTTTTACAAAAACTTTTGAAACGAAAATGAAGTTTCTTCTGCAATCTTAAAGTGCCTTAAGATAATATTAACTACTGGAATATTATGGTTGTATCTTTGATTTGGATTTAGCCAGATTTTAGATTTTACATATAAATGCTGAAACCATTTGTGTAGAACTATGAGATTTCCTTAATTCTTGTACTACGGAGAGCCAATGAGGTCTAATTGATTATCTCACATGTATGCCATGTCTAAATAAGAATCTAAAGCCTGTTTTTTCTTTTAACAATCACTCCAAGTAATTATCGATCAACTTGATTACTGATTTTGAGCTACCTGGAAGGAAGGGGAGGGGGAAAGGGAATGTTTTATGCTTCTGATGACGAAAGATGATGATTTTTCATGTAACTAGCAGTTCTGCAAATTTTGCAGGTTAAAGCGCTTCTCAAGGAGAAGAAATTGGAAATGCTTGTTGATCCAGATCTTCAGAACAAGTACATAGAAGCTGAAGTGGAGCAGCTAATCCAAGTGGCATTGCTCTGCACTCAAAGTTCCCCTGTGGATAGACCTAAGATGTCAGAAGTTGTTAGAATGCTCGAAGGCGATGGACTTGCTGAAAGATGGGAAGAGTGGCAGAAGGTGGAGGTGGTACGCCAGGAGATCGATCTTTGCCCATCTCGGAATTCCGAATGGATCCTCGACTCCACCGAAAATCTACATGCTGTAGAATTGTCTGGTCCTAGATAATCATTGTAGATGATAAAAAAATTTGTACCACATCTAATATATTGGTCTTGGTTATTGGTCTTTTTCCTCAAAAATTTTCTCATTCTGCAATGAGACCAGTATAGGCACTGTAGGAATTGTATCCCATGATTTGTGTACAACTGCTGCGTATGATCTTTCTGGGATCAGTTCAGTTCCATGTTCCTTGGAGGAAAAACTGGAAAAAGGTGTACACTACCTACTTTTAACATACAAAAGCTACCGTCTTTTGCAACTTCAACTCAACATGTTCAGCAACAAAACCTTGCATGACTCGAGAACACTGAATGATCCTTTTATATGTTCCAAGTGTCATTTTGTTGTATTCCATTTGCTTTCTTGTTTAGTTTGTCGTGAGTGTTTCACATTTAATGTTTGATTTTAATAAAATTTAATTTATTACCATTTTATAGCAATAACTTAGAGGTTATTTAGTTATTCCTTTAATTGTTATGTAAAAGATGTAGCTTTAATATTTAATCTTTTATAATTAAGTCTTCGATGTTTTCAGCTTATAAAGTTTATTATTATTGAATACTTGAAAATTATAATTATTTATGATAGGATTAATTACAAAAAAATTAGAACTTTCAATTTTTTTCAATTATGGCTTAACTTAAAAAAGTAGTAATAAAATGCTTAAATTTTTAATTTTTTTGTCAATTCTAATTCGACGTTAGTGTCTACGTTAAGTTATTAATGAAATGAAGTCATTGTTAAAACTAGAATCCCTAAATTATTTTACACAGTTTTAGTTCTTCGTTATTTGTTTGCTCCGGACGCCTTCAGCCCTTTGTTTTTTGTTTGTTCTTCTGATGTCCCAAACAACTCTCGTATTGCAGCATATTGCA
>JANQAP020000525.1:197757-219041 GCA_026874005.2 Erythroxylum coriaceum
AAGAAAAACAAATATTAACTCTTAGTCATTCATCCTTTGGTTAGTAAGAAAAAGACTAAGAGTAAGCTTTTTTTTGAGTAATTTTGGGGTGTATTGGGGTAAGGGTTTGAGAGTGTGTGTAAATTCTAGTGAGTTGAGTGTTGAGAGTAAATACTTGTAATTGTTGTTTTTTCTCCCTAATAAAAAGGGTGTGTAGTAGCTCCGGAGACGTAGGCACAATTTGGCCTAATAAAAAGGGTGTGTTGTTCTATTGACATTCTAGTTGTATGGAAATAGTTGAATTTCCTAACATTAGTTTCGAATTTCTGAGGTAGATGATTAGTTCTGAGTTCGGCAGAGTCGAGCAAAAGACCTAATAAATTGGAATTTTCATGATTTAGGTTGTGTACTTTGTGAATTCTGGTTCAGAAGCAAATGAGCTGGCAGTGATGATGGCCAGACTTTATACTGGCAATCTTGAAATGATATCGTTAAGAAATGCATATCATGGTGGAAGTTCTGGTACAATTGGACTGACTGCTTTAAATACATGGAAGTATCCTATACAACAGGTTTTGTGTCAACTCTCCTTACTTAAGAAAGAAACTTGGCAAAACTACAATAGGATTCTAAGTATAAAATACTACAGGGAGAAATTCATCATGTGATTAATCCGGATCCTTACCGAGGAATCTTTGGCCCTGATCCGACCGGCTATGCAAAAGATGTTCAAGATCACATTAGCTATGGAACTTCAGGAAGGGTGGCTGGATTTATATCTGAAACAATTCAGGTCAGCAACTGATAATGCATGTTGTCTAAACAAGTTTTGAGTTTTGGCTGTTCAGTAATCATTGATGAGAGATTTTTATAACCTTCATTTCTATTTTGCTCACAGGGAGTTGGTGGAGCAGTTGAATTAGCCCCTGGATACTTGAAGCTGGTTTATGATATTGTACGAAATTCTGGTGGTGTTTGCATTGCAGATGAAGTGCAAACAGGATTTGGTCGCACCGGAAGCCATTATTGGGGTTTTCAGACCCAAGATGTCATCCCTGACATAGTTACCATGGCAAAAGTACATCCATTTGAATTTAATCAATCAATCCTGAAAATTTAGTCCATATCAGGAATTTATAACTGTTGTTCCTTTACCAACCTGTCTTGACATTTGATGTTGATCATTGACAGGGTATAGGAAATGGTTTACCTTTAGGTGCAGTAGTAACAACACCAGAAATAGCAAGTGTGATGGCTCAGAAAATCCAATTCAACACTTTTGGTGGTAATCCTGTCTGTTCTGCTGGTGGACTAGCAGTTCTGAGGGTAATTGATCAAGAGAAGCGCCAAGATCATTGTGCTGCTGTTGGATCCCACTTGCTCGGACGCTTGAGAGATCTGCAGCAAAGACATGACAGTAATTTCTCTTTGACCAATCACTGCAAAATAAGCAATTGTCTTTTGTTTTTCGCATGGCTATAACAGACCCTAAAGTGAAGTAAAAGTCCCTGGTTCTGTTACTCTACATGTCGTGAATCTCAACCTAACAATAAGCTAACTGTTGATAGTTAAACTTTCGCAATAATGGTTCTGAAGATTTAGTTGATGATTTTTCAATCAGGAGGTTTCTTCAGAAGGTCTTCTGTGCTTTGTTTGTATGTGGGTAGGCAAGTAATGGCTTTTATACATTAGCTTCTGAATTGTTTCCAAGAAATAAGATTGTTTGCTTGTCAATTTTCATCTTTAAATAAAAATACAAGCATTTAGTGATCCATGAACATGAAATTTGATGTATAGTTACTTAACAAGACTTGCCTTAAGTGATCATATTCTTAAATGCTTGTGAATTCCGTTCAGTCATTGGAGATGTAAGAGGGAGGGGTTTGATGGTGGGGATAGAACTGGTAACTGATAGGAAGGAGAAGACACCTGCCAAGGCAGAAACTGCAGTTCTGTTTGAGAAACTTAGAGGTAATACCTAAGTTCCCCTGAAATATCCAGAGATCAGGTTCTGCAATAGTTATTCCAGGTGCTGAATAAACTCACTGTTCTTGCACCTGCAGAGCTTGGAATTCTAGTTGGGAAAGGGGGCCTGCACGGGAGCGTGTTCCGAATAAAACCACCAATGTGCTTCTCCAAAGATGATGCAGGTACTTCTTATGTGTTTTACATTCCTGGATTTATGGATGATAAGTTGAGCCCTCCTTATCTGTATCAGTTCAAGTGAGTTCTGAAAAGCAGAAATTGCTGTTTCAGTTTTGTTTTCCGTGTAATGACTTTCCTTCTGCTTTTGGTATGTGCAGACTTTCTTGTTGATGCATTGGACTACTCAATGTCCAAGCTGTGAGAATCAATCTGCCAGAGTGTGAGATAGATGTGTACTATTCTGAATCTTCCAGCATCAATATCTCTTGTTTCATTCAATAATTAAGTGAATTAGCACAATTAGCACTAGGAATGTTTTTCTCTTAATCCTTCTAAATTGTTATCATAGCTTCTGTGTGGGTGAAGAATTTCTCTGGTTTCATTCATTCTAAAAAATATTTCTTTTTGTTGTTTTAAATTATCTGAAAACATATTTCATGATATTAAATATTAAAAAAGAAAACTTTTAATGTGTCTTAAAAGTATTTTAATAAAAATTTTAACGTCTTTAATTGTTATAATATCAAAACTCACCAGTCAAATTGCTTGGTAATCTCTTTAAAAATAATTTAAAAAGAGTATAAAAGCCCTTTTTATTGAATTTTTAAATAATTTAAAAGTAAATAATTGTTAAATATAACTGAAATTATAAGATAAATTTACTGTCTTTTAGTTCATTGGGAAAGAAATAAAAAAATAAAAAAAAATATAAAACCAGCTTATCAATTTTCCTATGCACACTAGAATTTAAATTTAATTAAACATAATTTAATTAGTTGGCTTGATCTGATTAAAAAGATTATTAAATTTAGACTGAACAAATATTAAAATTTGAACTTGATTCTAAGATCGATCAAACCTAAATTCAATTGGTTAACTTTGAATCGAAAACCGGGTTAGATTCAGGTAGGACTAACTTGCCATCCCATCCCACACCAGTCAGCTTTCCAGTGCACCAAGGAAAAAGCTGTGTTTCAATGCATAATTCATAAATGGCAGATACTGAAATAAGAAGCAACCAATCAAATAATCGGGTACATGATGAACAGATTGAGCATACAAAAATTTATTGGCAGATTAATCAGTAGATTCAAAACGTTGAGTATTTGATTAAAAATAAATCCTTTTTTTTCTTGGAAAAAATGGCTGCTCGTATATTCACAACTTCATGATTCTGTGGAAAACTGCTTCAAAAATGTCAGCAGCTCGAATTATGTCTTACCTTAAATAAGTTCACAAAAACATTCTTCAAAGATATATACTTTTGGCTACAAGAGATGTGATCTTGTTCATAGTTTGAACTTCCTGGAGCCTAGTAATGCAGTGCAGGACTAAGCAGGCTCATGGTGACGAGTGGTCCATAGCGAACTCAGATCTCTAAATCGCTGGAAGTACTCCCCCAACACAAGCAAGCCTCGAGCTGCCTGACGGATCGTCAACTGCCGGTGCATCTGAAGCAGAGTTTCCTTCCGGAGATGGTCGGCCTGTTTTGGATCAATGTTTATGCCAACTTTTAGATACCACCTAATGATGTTTAGTACAGATAAATAAGCATGAAGATGCTATTGCCAATATTGGCGCAAGAGATAGAGTCCATACCTGCGACACAAACCGAACTAAACATTCTAACATCTCCACTGCATTTTCCAATTGCGGCATGTAACTAGATTCATCAAAATGACCACCTGCCACTGTCTCAGCTACAGTTTGCTGGAGTTTATCCATACCTTGTGAAAGAGCATCTTCTGCTTGCTGACATGATAATATGAGTTTAGTTAGCTCCAGGTGCTGATGTTCCACCAGGGGTTCAAGCTGAGGCAGAAGAACCTGTGAAGTTACCCTGGATTTAGTGCCTCCCATAGACGAATAGTTAATAAGCTAAACTCCTGATCTATCCAATTTTCACAGTGTGATGGTTGGCTGTTCTTTTTTTGGGATCAATATCGGCAATGCAATTCATCCAACGATAAACTTAATACAAATTAATTATAGAGCTATGAAACAATGAAACCTGAACAATGTATATCACCTTGAGAAGCTCCGAAGGGCGAAATCCGCCTATCCACAACAAAAACCGTTCTGCGGATGGCTTCCACATTCCAGATATTATATAGAAAATATCAGCTTCTGCAGCAGCAGCTTTCATGCTAAAAAGTTTAGAATAATGGTTCAACGAGCTTTCCACAAGTATCTGCAGCTGTTCATCACTGATATGAGCATTTAAAGCAATACCCAGATCAGATATCTGTCTGGTTTGTTCTTCCAACCAATTTCCGTACTCCATTTCGAATGTGGTGATCCCTGCAGAATTTTCAGATTTTGGCTTATAATTGAAAAAAAAAAGTTCGGGAAGAACAAGTAATAGGAAATAATTTAGGGCTATCTGTGACTGTAAATGTAGATATATAAATGCGTTGCTCTCTCATAGCAACAACTATCTTGACTTTGGACTCCATAGTTGATTGCAAACTGATGTAATTTGTGCTTTAAATTGCACTTTAGGAATTCTCAATCTGTTAATAGGAATGACAAAAAGCTCAAGATTTAGCCTAAGGCCAACAGGTCAAGTTTGAGTCGACCAGACTCGAGCCTAGTCCTATAAAAAAGAATCAGATTCTAGCCGAGCTTAGAGCAAAGGGGGTGTGCAATCCAAAGTCCAGTCCAAACCCAGCCGGAATTTTGATCAAAAAGCTCAAAAAGTGATTCTACAAATGAGTTTAAGCTTTTCAAGTATGTCGGAAGTCCAAACAAACTCAAACACGAGCCCGCTTATCCAGACTCAATCAGGCTCCGACTACACCTACAAAATCCTTTCGGCCTTCAGTTTGGGCTCAAGTCTTAGGTGGCCTTGGCTCACCCAACCCATTTGTATCCCTGTTGCTTTCAATGAGACATGGAATCAATTCTAATTATGGTGGTATCAATCAGAGTTTTGAGAAACACAAACCTGAGTTTATGGTTCCATTAAACCCCAAATGACCAACTTCTACTCCACCACCTAAGTACAGACCCTGGCAGAGGAGTAACAACTGTTTTAGTGGAGTGTTAAAAGATTTCAGTGGAACAAAAAGATAATCTTCTCCATGCCTGCTGCCTGGCTCTTTCAAGCTCCTGCTCCAATTGCATCAGCTTTAACCGACTCGATTCTAATTGTTGAACATACGCCTGCAAATCAAAGTCTAGAATTCAAGCCAGCAATCTGCAGAACTTGATGTATGTTCAATAGATACTTGTACCTTTTTCCTCAGCCGGCTTTTACGAGCAGCTTCACGATTTTGAGCTAGCCTTCTTTGTACCTTTCATCATCAACATTTCAACAAATTATCTACGTCCATAAACAAACATACACAGAGAGGGCAAGAGAGAAGGGGAGAGTCATAACATTTACCTTATCAATAGATTTATTCGCTTCTTGATCATACTTGCTTGAAGGTCCAAGTGTATCTTGTGACGTGTTCTCTGACTAATGAAATTGCATAATAAAAACTTCAGCTCACAATGATTACCTATGACCAAAAACTACCAGAAAAAATCAGGATTCAGTTTAAAGATTTGCACCTGATTATCTAGCTTCGTGTCGACCGTGAAAATCATCGATGTCGACGTACCCGGAGAGCCGTTGATTATCATTGATGCAGGCGACGTATCTCCCCACATTCCAATATGATGGATAGGCTCATACATGCCCATCCTTCCGGATGTGACAAACTGTGTCGATGGAGAGTTCATGCTCCTTATATCCAATACAAAGGTAGGCTCAGTAAGCTTTAAAAGTGAAGATAGTAACCAGGAGAGTTCAATTGAACAAGAAGGAAAATGAGACATCAGGACAGACCAGCACCATGAAATCACAAATTCCTTGGAACTACAGTAGACCAAACGTTAAGAAATTCCAGATGCTCCAACTTTCCAGGAACAGGCAGGGGAGATGGAAAAACGAAAATAAGTAATGATATGCAAAACAGTCCAGATTTGTTTAAAGACAACATTTTTCTACTTCCAGAAGACAAGATAATAAGAAACAAGAACTTCTGTAATTCCATTGCTACTCGAAACACAGTCCTAAAGAATTTGTTTAAGACCCAAAGAATCTGTCTGTGCATTTACATGCACTTCACTGAATAGAACCGTCTTTCCGATCTACGAGTCCAAATCATGTCAAGTTTACACGACCAAACAATTACTAACGAGACAAAAAAAAAAAAAAACGCTCTGAAACTAACAGAATCTTCAGTTTATTCTCATCTCTCTGCAACCGAGCACACTCGATGAACAGAAACACGAAAACCCAGAAGAAGAAAACGATCAAAAAGAACCAAAACAAACGAACAGAACGAACCTGTTTCAAATCAAAGTGGGATGAGAAGAAAGTTTCCCGCCACAAGTAAGAACCAGAAGCAGAGACCCAAAGCTTGCAACTTCCAACCCAAAACCTCGTGAACCTACTATTCTCTTCACATATTCTCCCACCAAACTTACTTCAAACATCATTCTTCTTCAAACCAAGACTCAAATGAGAACATCCCCACAGCTTAAAAACGAACTCTCTTTCTCTTCAACACTGTTCCTACTTATTTTTTATTCCATTTTCTTTTTGTTTTGCTTTGAAATTATACTAATTATAAAACAGACCCAAATCATGCAACTCTCTCCAATTATTTAGTTCAATTTGCTTTGGCTTATCAAGAGCTACAGAGAGTCAAAGATACAATTTTTTTATATACACATATGCTTCCACCACTAGGTTGGTGCTATTGTTCCAACACTTAACCTGCGCACCTCCACATCTTCTAAATACGACGTCGAGCTCGGTGACCGGAAACGATGCGTTGGTTGGTGGTGGTAAGCGAGAGGGGACCTTATCGGGGAAATTGAGCAGTCTAGAGGGAGCCGCGTGTGTTCCGTTTTGATTAAACTAGACATAACGGCAAGTCCTCCATTTGGCAACGTTGTCGTTGATTACACGTGGAAGTACTTTACGATGTGAGTCATCAACTTTGCTGCCACGTGGCCGGACGTAGTAGAACAATTATGCAAATCACACATATATAATAATTTATATTTAAGTAATTTGATAAATATATTCTTAAATTATGTATTATAAGAGAATTTTTAATTTTTAAATTTTAATTATAATTATCGTTTAATTATACTTATAAATTAAAATTTTTAATATCTTATTTATTTCTACTTTATTTTATTTATTTATTTACTTGTTTAATTTTATTTCCTACTCTTTTAGTGTATCAGTTTTCAAATCTACTCTTTTAGCTTGCATCACTTTTTTATTATCACATTCTTATGTGGGTCTATCAGAAACAACATCTTTATTCGGTAAGGATAAGGTTATGTACTATCAGACTTCTCCAAACCCCGCTTTAATGCGGGACTCGGACTGAGTGTGATGATGATGAATTATAATTATTGTTTAAAATTAGTGAAAAACATAAAAAGTATTGTGCTCTTTTTATTAAATAATAATAATATGCTTGGTCTATTCCTATTTTAATTTTTAAATTTAAGAATTTAAAAATTACCACAACATTGTTTACTCCATTATAATAAAACATTAACCTAAGCAAAGTTGGACAACATAAAAGATTCGATCTGATTCATCATCAACCTTATTATGCATAAATTGCCCTAAGTAAACAAAATTAGAATCAAACAAAACATTTAAATGGGCCCATATTAACAAAGTTAAGATAAACATAATGCAAGCATCGTACCTAATTAGGCACTACATTGACCTTTTATTCCATGTCCTACCAAGGACAAGATCAAGAAATCTCATCAACCTCCCACATGGTCCCAAGTTGTTTCCAATTGATGAAACACTTTGCCAACTTCCAATATCCAAACCATTCCATTTATGCATACAATTCGTTTAAAATTTTAAAGATAATTACCTTATGTTAAATTTGCAATGAGCCTACGAGTCCACACGAGAAGAAAAGTTAGATTACACACAAGTTCAAGTGAGGTTCCATCTTAAAATCAATCGGCAATTAAAGCAGTAGCCCACTAGGCTTATATGTTAATCTTCTTTTCCTTCTTTTGGGCAACTTGGAGAGGTACGTAGACAATCCTCATCAGGGTTGAACTTCTGATTGAGGTCAAAGAGGCCCCCTCCTAAGGCAAATAATATTGATGGGTCACTTGCACCATGCAGACTTACACAAGAAGAAAAGTTAGACCACGCACAAGCCCAAATAAAGTTTCATCCTAAAACTAATTGGCAGTAGATGGAGTAACCCACTAGGCTTATGTGTTAGTCTTCTTTCCCTTCTTTTTTCGATGTAGGATACTCACATGTGGATATTCTCCACACCTTCAAATCTTTTTTTAAATATAATGATTAATACGACAAAAAATTAGAATTTACAAATATTAATTAGATTGAATATATTATTTAATTATAAAATTATTGATTTATTGAATAATTTATTCAAAATATAAAATTTACAAATTATTACATATATATTTGATAGTCTATTAATATCTCTTTAACGTAAAAAAATCCTTTAGGTTGAAGGTGAGTCGATCACATTTTCACATATATATGAAATAATTGATATATCATATTAGCCTGAAAGTATTCACAATACACAATTACGTATACTAATGATTCGAAGTTTGATATTTTTCTAAGCAAGTTTATAAACATTATTAATTTAAATATTTTAGTTTTAGTTTATAAAAAATTATTTTTAACCTTTTTTTAATAACAATTATTATTTCTTAATAAAAAAACATGTATAAATTATATGTTTTAAATAAGTATCGATAATTCAAAAATAATTGATGTATTAGATTTAACTAATATTTATAAATTTAATATGCTTTAAATCTCGCTGGTCAGTATTTAAATTATTATAATAAAAAGAATTAAAACCTGAAATTGAACTATAATTTTGATAAAATTTTATGTTAAACGATAAATATATTTTACTAAATTTACCAAAATTTTTAAAAAATGGATAAAGGAGCCATTTCTATTTAGTATTGGTTCCTTTTTAATCAAATTAATATGGCTTACACACTGCAATCTGTCTCCAAGTACTTTTCAAAAAAAAATTCTCCTACCAGATTAAAAAACGGAATATATTCTTTCTATAAATAGAAAATAGTGGCCTCGACCAAGCCTATCTTTGAGAATCTAAGTTAGGATCTGGATTTGTGTACATATATATATTATGGGTAGCTCTTACAAAAAATTGGACTAATGACATATACAATACTTAAATTCTCGATGTAAATGCTACATAGTTAGTTATCATTCTTAAGAAACTATGAGTGTAATAGGAGCATTCGTCGACAAAAGGATAAGATAATCATCTCGTGGCTATTGAGAACGAATCAAATCAAAAGGTTCTATTTTTCAATTTTTCGAACTTGCTCCTACAGAATCAAAAGGTCGAAAAGATTGAGAAAAAATCGGTCATACTAATTCAATTGTCAATTTAATAATTACGACGAAATTTATTTGTAAATATGATTTGATTTTTTTTATATAATAAATTACAATGGTGAGCTTATAGATGATGATAATGATGATTTAAAATTCGAAACTTTTAAGTTTACTATAATATTTATGATTAGAATTAAATATTTTAAAATTTTACTTAAAATTATAATAACAAGATTATTATATTTTATTTATAATAATAAGTTAAAATTTTCAATTCATAAAAATTGAATATTTCAGTCCATACATATTAGTCAAAATTTACAACTCCTACACTAAATCTCAATTACAATGTTTTAATAGAAGTTAAACTGGTAAGATAAGAGGTTTAAAGTTTAGAAAATTTAACTGATATTAGACTGTCATAAAATTAATTAAAGATTGAATAAATTAAAAATTTTGAAATATAATTAACTGGGATTTTCAAGATTGAATAAATTAAAAAATTTTAAATATAATTAAATGGGATTTTCTTATCTATCGAACAATTTAAAGTTTAATTTAAAAAGAAGATTATTAAATATTAATTAATTAATTTTAATTTATAAAAAATATTAATTTGTAAAACTGACCAATTGTCAAATTAATTAATACATTAGTTAATTTTTAACTATAAAAATTATTATAATAAAATAAATTAAAAACTGAATAAAAAAATTAATCAATTCAAAGGCCAACGTACTTCATTTTCTGTGAGATGAGATACTCTGTGCCTATTCTTCAGTTTCTACCCTTGGTCAAAAGATCTCATCTGCAATTTGTAGATAAGAAACGGGAATGACACTGGATCTCATCCAATTTCCTGTACTACAACTATGGTATGCATCGCAACATCATCTTTGACTAAAAGCTATTACGTAGAAGCAAGTGCTGGCTTGTTCAGGCTGACACTAACAAAATAATATATTTTATACGTCACTTCAAGTTGGCTAAGCATAGCTTTTTAAATCTTCTATTCACACATGAACTTGGTCGAGTCCCTTGGGACTCAATTACCTAATTATTCTAATATTGCGATGTGTTTGTGCTTTTCAATTCGAATAATTTTAATTTTAAAAAATTATTACACTTAAATTCTGAAATTTAATTAACTAAAAATATCTACATATTAATATAATTTTATAATCTCAATTTTACTTTTGTCGATATAATATATTTTATGTATCTGAATTATAATTGTGAGTGTGTTATTCTTTTTTTCAAAAATATTACAAATTAACCGATTATGATTAGTGTGAGTGGTTCAGCACTCTCACTCCTTAACCAGAGATCTCAAGTTTGAGCCATGAGAATCAAGAAACTTGTTTGGTCAGTACTTTACCCCTTACGAACTAACTCGGTGCAAGCCGGGATTAATCTAGGTGTGGATGGCTTAAAGGCGTCTTCTTATAGTTGAGACCCTCCTAAGATATCTCATGGGCTAATAAAAAAAAACAAGTTTATTGGAATAACATAATAAGTCTGCCCTATACTTGAAGTCACGATCTACTAATCTATGATATTTATAATTAAATAGCCAAACTTAGATTTTTAATATTGAAAATCATAAAATTTGAATATGAAGACATATCATATAACATTGACAATAATTATTAAAGAGAGGATAAGCTTCAATTATATATATATATATATATGGGCATGGTAGGTAATGATCTAAAAGTATGGTTGTTAAAGTCGTGGGGGATGGTGCGTTTGAATGGTTGGACGATTCCTTAGTGATATTGCTTTTCATATTCTCCATATCTATATATGCATTAGTACTTTATGATAATAAATATTAAATTCAAAGTAAAAAGACACAACAAAACGTCAGAAGCAAGCACCCATGCACCCACTTGCTCTAGCGTTTTTTGTTTGTGTTCTTATTCTGAAAGTGCAATCTAAAGTGGGATTTGCACTAAGAATGGTTGTTGTATCTATCGTTATCAACTTTTGTATGGATCTTTCGATGTATGAGGAAAGATAAACTTCAGATTCTTCTCTGCAGCTCACCAAATTTGGATGCCATTTCACCATTGTTGGAATATGTTCTTCCTACTTACGATCTCTACACTTTGCACGTACGTACTTAGAATATATATGTTTTCTTTTTTGGTAAAAGATAAGGGACTTCTGAAATTTAATTAATTAAAAATCTTTGCTTTTTTATAATTTTCGAAAACAAGTTTATACTTCTTTATTTAATTTTTAAATTTTAATTTAAAATAATATTAAAACACATGCATAAATCTTACTAGTATAATGATTAAATTTACTTAATTATTAATCCCAATTAGAATTAATAAAATTTGATTTAAATTAGTAATTTATTATAATTATAAAATTATTATATCAGTAACATTTAATTAGTCTAGTGTATTATTTACTCATGTATGTTTCACTAATACTTTTAACAAAAGTATAAGAGAAGAAATATTTTTAGAAAATGAAACCCATAATTATTTTTTTAAAATTTTTAAAGACTATAAAATTTTTAATTAATTAAAATTTCTTTAAAATTTTATGACTTTTATCCTATATTTTTAATATTAATAATACTAGCAACTAATGTTTTAAAAATCAGATCAAAAGTTCAACTAATAAGATAAGAGGTTTAAGATTTAAAGAGATCATAAAATTAGCTAAAGATTGAATAAAATTAAAAAAAATTGAAATATGATTGAAAGAGATTGTCCTTAAGAAATTTGAATTTTAATTAAAAATTGTTAAATAAAAATTAATTGATTTATTTTGATTTATAAGAACTTATTAATTAATTAAAATTTATCGATAAATTAATAAATTGATTATTTTTAATAACAAGAGTTATTAAAGTGAATCAAATCGAAAAATTAGATGGTTCAAGATTTTAAGGTTGAACCAGTCAAACTAGTTAGATTTTTCACTCATTCCTCTCACCTATTACTCTTTAACAATATATATTGAGTAAATTATGACAAACATTAAAAATACATTTTTAAGTTCGAATATATATATTTTCGCTTCTACTAAAACAATCTTCTTCAAACTTAGTTACGTAGGAACTTTCCTCAAGAGGACTCCTTTGAATTAAATGACTCATGGAAGCCTGCCTTCACTCCAAGCTCTTATATATATTAGATGACAGAGGAATAGGTTTAATAAGGATATTAAGCAGATTCTCTGGCATATTCTTTATAGAGTGATTTACTCCTACTAATTCTCCTTACCAATTGTAATTAGTTCACTCAATTTGTTGTAACCCTACTATATGTAACTCTTGTATGTCTTGACTATAAAGCAATAGGTTGTCGCTACAGTTGGTAGTGTGAAAAGCTCAATTGTGTTTCATCGTATCAGAGCCACCAAGCCCCCTCATTGAGCAAACCTCTCTTCTTCGAGAAGATTCACCTCTACCTCTCTTTCCTTCAACCCCACTTGTTCTTTCATCCCAATCCCTTTGTTATGTTAACTGGAAATCAACTCACCGTCACAACCGGAACCCTAGCCCTTCCTCTACCCGTCCTCCTAATCATCAAATCTCCCAAAAATTGAGCTTTTTACACTACCAACTGGCAGCAGCAGTCTATTGCTTTATAGTGAAGACATACAAGAGTTGTGTATAGTAGGTTTATAACAAATTGGGTCAACTACTTACAATTAGTAAGGAGGATTATTAGGAGTAAATCACTCTATATAGAATATGCCAGTGGCTCTTTTCGTTGTTACGCGAAACTCGGTTTTCTCCTTCTCAGCCTCCTGTGTTGTGGTGTGATAATTTGGGAGCAGCGTATTCGATAATAAATCCTATCTTTCACTCACAATCTAAGCATCTTGAGATCGAGTTCCACTTCGTCTGCGATTTGGTTCCTACAGGTTGCCTCCTTGTACGTTATATTTCTACCAAGGATCAGATCGCTGATGTGTTGACCAAACCAATGACAACAGGTCGTTTATCTTATTTTAAGGGACAAGTTGATAATGACTACCACTCTCAACTTGAGAGGGAGTAAGCAGATGCCCTAGCATATTTTGTATAAAGTGATCTACTCTTCCTAATCCTCCTTACCAATTATAAGTAGTTGACCTAATCTGTTGTAACCCTACTATATGTAACTCTTTTATGTCTTGACTATAAAGCAACAGACTGCTGCTGCCAGTTGATATTGTGAAAAGCTCAATTTTGTTTCGAGGTTGAGTTCATATATAACAATAACATTATATTTGAGTCTAAAATTTTAAATCAATGAATTACAAATCTTATTTTTATATTTTTTACTTTTATATTTCTTGTTTATGTGTAATTATTATGACCGTGAATTTTAAATGATAATATTATTGTTTACACCTAAAAATGGGTTTGGGCCATTTTTACTATTTTAGGCCGAAAATCTGAAGCCCAAAGAAAAGCCCATGGTTCGAAGTCCAAAAGGAGTTCATTGATCTCGGCCCATCAGATTCCAGTGTCCAGCAAAGAAGGAAGTAGTAGAAGTTGAGTTGGAGTGGGAGTCTAGAAGTCCAAGATAAAGAGGAGATAAGATGATAAGATGATAGACACCAGCCCAAACTCTGTCTCTATCGGATAAGATAAGGTTTTATCTAAATTTTATCTTTATCTAGTGGAATAAAATTTTATTAAGATTACAAGTTCAATTGCAGTAGGACACTCAACATCTTTGACTATAAATAGAAGTTTTGAAGCAGAAAAAAGGATCCAACATCACATATATCAAAAGCTTGGCATCCCAGCAAATCTTTTAGCTTATTTTCGACAATCCTTTACTTTCCTTAGCCTAGTCCTTTCCTTTTCAATTGTTCTCAGCAAATTTTCAATTTTTTAGTCATTACGTTTTGCCGATTTGTTTACCAATAAAGTAAAGTTCTTTTTGTTAGATTTTTGTCCTTTTCGAGCAATACACAATCATTTTGATTTTAGTTTAGATTACGAGGCGCAATCTTTTTCCTTATTTCTTTAGTTTGAAAATACTTTAAATTCCTGGCACGCTTATAAACCGAACAAAGGGTTACGTGTTGTCCTTTAGTCAAAATAAAGGCCAAACATATTTTTGGCATGCCCAGTGGGACCCACACAATGACAAAAACAAGATCTAGTAAGAGTACTGACATTTCCCTCGGTGGAGATGATGATATGGAAAACGTTGCAATAGCAACGCAGGAAGACCAACCTCAACCCGTTGAGTTAAGTCAAGCAAGCAACATTGAGATCCTTTTAACAAAGGTTCTGGAGGCCATAGAAAAATCGACAACTCTTTTGAACACTATGGGGAGTAATCAAAAAGAGATTTTGGCTGTGGTCACTGGATCTGCCATGCCAGAGAAAGACAAAGGCATAGGCGGAGGAGAGTCAAGCAAGACATTGCGCCAAGCTGAATCACAGGCCAGCAAGTTACCAGTGGCCACGGAAAATCAGCTAGTGGCGCCTACGACCACTCCAACTAAAGGTGAAGGGTCGTCAGCCAAGGCGGCCAAGTTGAGAGAAGCTTCTCCCATGAAGGTGCTCAGGGGGCAATCCACCAGAGTTGACAGCCCCAACAAGGAGAAACAGGCGGTGACTACCTTCCAACTACCGCACAGAAGGGATGAGACACTGATTGCTGCCCTGCCTCCGGTGTCTATCAACCACAAGACCCCCGTTCAGTTCCACAGCCACACTGGACTAGCGACTCAACCTCACCTCTATGAAGAGGGGATGAGCTCAGGGGGCAATGGGAGTCTGGTGACCAACCAGATGCAGGCACTCCCAAGCAGTACAGGTCACCAGGCTGTTCAGCAGCCGATGACCATAGGCCAGACAATGTATGGGCAAAACGCTCAGGCGATAGATTACGTTACTAGAGATGTACTGCGTGAGATTGCCCAGGAGTTGTATGGGCTCGGTTTCAATGAAATTGTTCGACCCGAGTTTAGGAAGCCTTATCCTGAATTCATAGACAGAGCAGCCTTTCCCAGAGATGTAAAAATTTCAGATTTTACATTGTTTTTTGGAGAAGACGGGCAGTCTACCATCGAGCACAACTCGAAATTCTCTAGCTATGAGAACTACCAGTATCTGCTGCTAAAATTGTTCCCAAATTCGTTAACTGGAGCTGCTTTCTCTTGGTACGTGTCACTGCCAAGAGACTCCGTGTTTGGTTGGGTGGATATGACAAGAGTCTTCCATGCTCAGTTTTATAGAAGTGAACCCGAAGTTAGTATCACGGATTTGTCCAGGCTCACCCAGCGCACTGGAGAGAAAGCGGACGACTTCATTGCCAGGTTCAAGAGAATAAGAAACAAGTGCAGGATCAATATTCCGGAGACTGAGTTCGTGAAGATGGCGCAAAAAAGTTTGTACCTAGAGCTAAGGAAAAGTTTCAAGGCATGGATTTTAGAGACTTTTTCGAGTTGGCTATGAAGGTGACAGAATACGAGGAGCTACTTAAAGAAGACCATAAGCTCAAAAAGCAGGCCATGTGGACTTATTTCAAGGAAGTCCATAACGCTGAAGTGGAGGTCGCTATAGCTGCCGTATCTGATACTGGTAGCATAGTATGTCCACACTTGGCAAAGATGCCTCCTGGAGTGCAACAAAGTAGCGACAAGAGGGGGAACAAGTGCACCTTTGACGTAAGTAGAACGTCGGATATTTTTGATTATCTTATGAAAATTGATTTTATTTCTTTAGCGGAAGATCACGTTTTGCCTACCAAGGAGGAGATGAAGGCCAAAGACTATTGCAAATATCATAACACATGGACTCATTCTACCAAAATGTGCTGAGCCTTCAGGAACGTGATTTAGGATCGCATCAATAGAAAAATTTTCAAGTTCCCAGAACAAGCAATGCTCATTGACAAGAATCCATTCCCGGTGGGGTCAGTAAACGTAGCAAGTATTGATATGAGAAGTTGGCTCAACCAAAAAAGGAGGCAAGAGCATATGAATCAAGTGTGGAGGCCTAAAGAGTAGAACATGTGGAAAAGGAAAGACGACCTCATCATTAATTCTAAAAGGCAAGAGAGAATCAGTGCACTGGAAAGGATCGGTAGCCGGGTCACCGGAAATAACAAGGATGCCGGTGACCAGGTAGCCATCAGCACTAGCGGTCACCCAAAATTTGTCAAGCCACCGATGCCCAAGAAAGCTAGAGAGTGGGTTCGGGTGGAAAGCAAAAGGAAAGATAAAAAGAAAATACTTACTGCTGCTCAGAAAAATGCTAAAACCAAGAAAAGAAGGATAAAAAGTTAGCCGAGAGACTAGTTTGAGAGAAAGAAGAACTGGAAACGAAACTTCAAGTTCAGACCATGGCTCACTTGGTGGAGAAACAAAAGATGCTTGACAAAGGGAAGGAGTTGGCCAACATGACCAAGCAGATGGTTGAGGACTGCGAGGGAGGAATTCAGAAGAATAAATTCAGAAGGATGGCGATGTCGAGGAACAGGAAGAGAGGTACTTCAATGTTGGTGAGGTCCCTGTCTATTACCTAGGAGCCACTTCTATTTTGTTGCCAGCTATTTTTTAACGTATCGATCCTGATGACGAGGTAGAAGACAAGCCAAGAGACAAAGAAAAAGTTTGGGCTGCAAAAGAAGAGCAAAATCAAGTGGAGAAGTTCTCAGAGAAAACCCAGGACACTGAGGAGAGCAAAGCTCTGACGTTCGACAAGCCGTTGACAGTGAATCACACTAAACCACTGTACATACGGGCTTATGTCAATAGAAAGCCACTGAACAGGGTTTTGGTGGACAATGGAGCAGCTGTAAACATGATTCCCTTAAAAGTGCTATTAGGACTTGGGAAAAAAGAAGAGGATATCATTACTACAGACCTAGTGGTGAATGCGGTGACTAGGGATGTGGCAAGAATATTGGGAGTAGTTCTACCACAAATAACAGTGGGGAGTAAGACGTGTATGTCTGCTTTCTTCGTAATTAACATTAACGCGAGTTACAAGTTGCTTCTGGGCAGAGACTGGATTTACGCAAACATGTGTGTGCCGTCCTCTCTTCACCAGTTCTTATTGTTTTGGCATGGCGACAACGTGAAAATGGTTAAGGCAGACAACAATCCTTTTAGTGCTGAAGTCAATTTGGTGGACGCTGCTATTACCATGGGGACACCACACCAATTACCTTTGAAGGATTGGACAAAGAAGGCAGGCCTACGCTGATGAATTTCGCCAAGGACAAGCATTTGCTACTCCAAGCAACCGGTGCCAGTGAGAAGAATAAAAGCATCAGGCCTTTTAGGCCGATGGAAGGAGACGATGGCCAGTCAGGCCAATGACTGCTCGAGGAAATAAAGAAGGGTGGCCAGTGGCTACAAGGGCTACCCAGGAAGCAATTTTGCAACAGACCAAGAAACAACTAGTGGTCAACCATGAAATCGAGATGTTCGGGATATAGTTAGTTTATGAAGGAGAAATCCCAAAAATAGTAAGAGATGAAATAAATCTGGAAGAGCTATAAGCTGCGCCACCTAAAATGGAAGATGAGAGACTCTAAGTGAAGGACTCTCTAGAAGAAATCAACTTGAATACTACCGAGGATCCTAAAGTGACATACATCAGTGGCCTTATTAGTAAGGAATTATGCGAGGAGATAATCAAGCTGCTTCACGAGTATACAGACTGTTTTGCATGGGATTACAAGGATATGTCAGGGTTAAGTAGGAGTTTAGTGGAACACCGACTGCCCATCAAGCCTGAATTTTGTCCTTTTCAACAACCACCCAGGATGATGTCCAAGGAAGTGGAGATGAAGGTGAAAGAAGAAATAGAAAGACTTCTCAAAGTAAGCTTTATTAGACCAGCTAAGCATAGTGAGTAGCTGGCAAATATAGTCCTTGTAGTCAAGAAAAACGAAAAATTAGAGTGTGTGTAGACTTCTGGGACTTAAATGCCGCCACGCCCAAGGATATATATGTAATGCAGGTTAGTGACATGCTTATTGATGCCACAGCTAACCATGAAATATTAACATTTTGGGATTGTTTTGCTAGTTACAATCAGATCAAAATTGCCGAGGATGATATTCATAAGACAGCATTCCGGTGTCCAGGGACAATTGGTACATTAGAATGGGTTATGATGCGTTTTGGGTTAAAGAATGCAGGAGCGTCTTATCAAAGAGCCATGAACTTCATTTTCCATGATATCATTGGAAAAATTGTCGAAGTCTACATCGATGACGTGGTTATCAAATCCAAAAAATAGAGTGATCATTTAGAGCATCTCAAGCAGGGATCCGAGAGACTAAGGAGACACCAGTTCAAGCTCAATCCGCTAAAGTGTGCCTTTGGAGTCAGAGCTAGAAATTTCCTTGAGTTTTTGGTCCATCAAAGGGGCGTGGAGGTCGATGACAACAAAGCCAAGGTGATTGCGCATGCAGAGCCTCCCAAAAATAAAAAGGAGCTGCAAAAGTTTCTGTGTCAGATTAATTACCTAAGGAGGTTTATCTCTAACTTGGCAGGCAAGACAAAGGTCTTTTCGGAACTGCTCAAACTAAAGAAAGAAAAGGAGTTTCTATGGGAAGACAGACATTAGCAAGCATTTGATAAGATTAAGGAATATTTGTCTTTGCCACCAGTGCTCATGCCGCCAAGGAAAGACCATCTTGTTCATTTATACTTAGCAGCGTCAGAAACCTCAATCGGGTGCGTTTTAGCTCAGAACAACACCAAAGGTAATGAGCAAGCTATTTATTATTTTAGTAGGACCCTCAAAGATGCTGAAGTTAGATATTCTCCGATTGAAAAAGTATGTCTGGCCTTATATTTTGCGTGCACTAAGTTAAGACACTACATGATGGGAAATTTGGTGTTTGTGTTGTCCAACACTGATGTGATCAAGTACATGTTGACAAGGTCAATTACCACTGGGAGAATAGGAAAATGGGCTATTGCTTTAGCCGAATTTACTCTCCAGTTCCTACCCTAGATATCTGTGAAAGGGCAAGCTATCGCAAATTTTCTGGCTGACCATCCGAGTGCAGAAGTCCCTAACATTGAGGAACTTGACCTGAACGTGTTCTATTTAGAAAGAGCCCCATGGATCTTAAAGTTTGATGGGTCCAGCACAACCGAGGCCGCTGGGGTAGGAGTTATTATCATATCCCCAGCAGGTATTAAAACTACGCTCTCTTTTAATCTCAACTTTCTATGCACTAACAATCAAGCTGAGTATGAGGCTCTAATAATTGGGTTGAAGATCCTCAAAGAATTCGGTGCCAAGGACTTAGCCATATATGAGGATTCGCAACTGGTCATCAGATAACTAAGCGGTGAATATAAGTGCAGTAGTTTTTTTTTGGCATCGTATTTTGCTACTGCGGTTCAGTTGTTGGACGATTTTGAGTACGTAAATTTATACTATGTTCCACGAAAAGACAATTGGGAAGCGGATTCAATGGCCAGGGTGGCCTCGGGAGTGAAAATGTCCGATGAGTTGATGCATAAGTTCGTCCTTATCCAGAAGAAAAATCATCCTTCCATTGAAGGCCAAGGGATTCCAGTGGATGTGTTTAACACTAATGTAGACTGTGCTGGTGACTGGAGAAGCTCTATCAGAGAATACTTGGAAAATCTAAAAGGAAGGACACCCTATAGAATCAAGATGCAGGGGCTGAATTATCTTCTAGTGGAAGGCACTCTGTACAGGAAGAGTGCCGATGGCCTCCTCCTTAGATGTTTAGGCCCGGTGGAGTCAATGGAAGTTTTGAAACAAGTGCATGAAGGTGTGTACGGCGCTCATCAATCCGGAGAGAAAATGCGTTGGTTGATTCGTAGATATGGTTACTACTGGCCTCGCATATTCGATGACTGTTTCAGGTATGCTAAGGGCTGTAAGTAGTGTCAGAGACATGAGAAAATCCAGAGGCTACTAGCCGTAGAATTGACAAGCATAATCAAGTCTTGGCTTTTCCGTGGGTGGGCCATCGACCTGATTGGGAAGATTTACCCTGCATCATCCAAAGGCCACTCTTTCATAATAGTGGCTACGAACTTCTTCACCAAGTGGGTGGAGGCTCTACCAATGAAGAAAGTCAAGCAGAAAGAAGTCATTCAATTTATCAAGGAAAATTTGATCCACAGGTTTGGGATTTCCGAGTCAATTACTACTGATTAAGGGACAATGTTCACTGGAGAATTAGTCAGGGAATTCGCAGAGGATTACGGTATTAAATTACTAAGGTCAAGTCCTTCTTATCCTCAGGCAAATGGACAAGTTGAGGCTTCGAACAAAGTCATAATCAACATTCCACAGAAGATGATGGAGGATAATCCTAGGGACTGGCACAACCTTCTCTCCTAGACTCTATGGGCTTACAGGATATCGAACGAAGTGAGACTGGGGTGAGCTCGTTTTCACTAACCTTTGGCCATGAAGCCGTATTACCTATAGAGGTAGTGGTGCCCTCTTTAAGGGTTGCGTGGCAAAATAATTTGACGCCAGAGGACAACTCGCAAGCCATGATGATGGAGCTAGAGGAATTAGACCATGTGAGAATAAATGCCCTCAATAAGGTGGTTCTACAGAAAAAGAAGGTGGCTAGAGCCTACAACAAGAAAGTAAGAAGAAAGAATTTCGATGAAGGCGATTTGGTCTGGAAGTTGGTACTGCCCATTGGAAGTAAAAACTGGGTGTAAGGGAAATAGTCAGTGCAACATCCCACTACCATAGGGTACATACCCAAACATTCAAGCATATTCAAGTACATATCCTATGATAATGGCA
>JANQAP020000525.1:219141-229216 GCA_026874005.2 Erythroxylum coriaceum
AGAGGTAACTCCTAACATCTCCTTTGCTTGGTCTCGAATAGTTGTAGACATGACCGTCCATAAACGGTCTGCCTCCCCTACTCGTTCTACTGCACAAATTGGAGTAAGGATATTTCGAAAGTTTAACGCCGTATCTCCCTTGAGATTTTTCCAGAGTATCCTTTCTCGCTGTGCACGAACAGGTGCTCTAATCTTAGTTCTCCATGCAACATCTTTAACTAATAAAAGATGTTGCGACGCCACCTTTTCTGTCGGGAGCACCCTGCAGTTTCTACAACTGCGTCGGTCCCCTTGACGTACAAGAGCGTAATCAATTTGTGTATTTCGTCTTCCACTCTGGAAAGTGAGTAAGTGGTCATCTTTCTTCTTAAAGAAAGTATTAACCACTATCAAGTCATGTGCTGATGCAAAGTCTAGCAGCTCTCTGCCACTGTCATTCCTTATGCCAAAGTCAAAACCTCCGTGAACCCGGTGGTATCCGTCGACCCCTACGCCGATGTGGCCATTGAAATCTCCGCCGATGAAGAGTTTTTGTTCTCTAGGATGGTAGTTACTACAGTGTCCAACTGGTCCCAAAATTCCTTTTTCTCACTATCCTCCAACCCTACATGGGGTGCATAGCCACAAACTATGTTTACCAGCTCCGGTCCTACAACTAAGGTTACCGTCATAAGTCTATCCCCAAATCTCTTCACCTCTACTACACTGCTTTTGTATTTCTCTGACACCATAATTCCTACTCCATTTCTCCTACTTTCAGTTCCTAAATACCACAATTTGTACCCTCTAATTTCCTTTGCTTTCTGCCCTTTCCATTTTGTTTCTTAGAGGCAGGCGACATCGACTCTTCTTTTCCAGAATACATCGGCGAGTTCGAATGATTTCTCGTTCAGGGTCCCCACATTCCAAGTACCGACACGTAGACCTACATCATTACCTTCTGCCCACAGTAGCTCCCTCCTGCGGCCCCTAATCACTGGATACGATCTCAGGTTATCATTACTACTACACGGGTCTATTATGCAATTTCGCAAATACTACCTAAAAAAGAAGAACAAAACAATAATAATAAAAATAATAATAATATTATTATTAATATTAATAACAGGAATGAAAATAAAAGGGAAAATGAGATAACACGCCCGCTCCACACTACCAAAAGCGAGGCACCTAGACAGCTTTAGGGTAAGAACCTAGGTAAGTATATTAGATAAATCACTAATTAAAGACAAGCAATATTAACAATACTGAGATGAATAAAACTAAAATTACCCGCGCCGCTCCTGACCGTGTGGGCTGCTCCGACCTACAAAAAGATACACAGCGAAATGGCAGCAGTACAAGAAATACCTGATACAAGTTTTGGGGTGGAAATCGCCACCCCCCAGAGCAGAGAAGGGGCGACACCAGTGAGTCAGCTACACAAATGCTGCAGATGTTAAGTTCCTTCTTTATCAATCTACAAAGGGGGCAAAAAGAATGATGAAGCAGAAGCGGTAGAGAGAGAAAGATCCGTTGAGCAGACAAAATTTAATAGAACAAAGTTGAAACAGAGTAACTGGGGCAAAAGATTTGATATGCTTCTAATGGTAATATGCCTAAGCTTTCATAGCTAGAAAAGGGAGCCTTTTATTTAGGAAAATTTAGGCCTGGCAAAATTTCATCTGAATCTATAACTCGACTTTGTCTAATTCAGAAAAAATCAAATAAAGGTGGAAATTTTTTAACCGAATTTAAATTGGGTTGATAGTTTTTTTCTAAATTAAAATCAAATATGAATCCTGGTTGACTTAACCGGAAAAAATATCCTAATTTTTAAAATTAGTCAGTACCGAATATATAAAACTGATTAAAATTGTTCGATTCGAATTTAAAAAAGGCAAAATAAGTGGTATATCTTGCATGTTTTATTTGGTTTGAATTTGTAGCGTTGACAATGTGGTTTATTGTTTTTGGATTTTGTGTACTGTTTGTACCTTTGTGGCTTCTTGCTATAATTTTGTTGGAGACTTTAAATTTGGTAGTTGTATTTTTGTTTTTTTGAATTTGGTTGTAGTCTTACCATTTGTTTCGTTTGAACTTTAACTAGACAACCATAATTTAGCTTTCTTTACTATAGTTTTTTTATTGGTTTTATAGAGATAAAGAGATGGGAAGAAGATTGTGCAATTTGATGGTCCTTTGCTATTAGTTAATATCGGACAAACTGGTTTCGAACCGAGTTAGATGTTTTCCAATCCGGTTCAATTCTGGTTCAACTTGGTAAAAAAATTTAGTTTCAAACTAGTTTATGATCATAAAATTTTTACCTTTATATGAAATTTTCAAAACCAAATTAGTTTGAAATCGATTGTTTGCCAACCTTAGAAAAATTCCTAGCAAGAGTTGAGCTTAAGCCTGATCTATAGTTAACAAATTTTGTTCAAGTTGATCGAGCTATAAAACGAGTTTGAGCTTTTCTCTATAAAAGTTTTTGGTCTTGGATCAAGCTTGGGCTTACGCTCCACAGGCTAATTTAGCCCAAAGGCTAACCATATTAAAAGTAATGTTATTTTATTTTAAATAAAACTATAAATAAAACCGAAATACAAATTTCCTTGCCTCTCTCAATCGTAGCCCTATTGATAGTTTAGTGCTATGTTAATTTGAAGATAAAATAGAACAATTTTTAAAAATATAAAAATATTTTTTGAAGACGATAAAAATAAGAATATAAATTAAATTTAGTAAAATTATTCAAAGATATCATATATTTTTTATGTTAGATTAATCTTTATTTTATTATCCTTTTAAACTTTTAATTAAGTAAATCAAACCCTTATTCAAGATCAAATTGTCTTACGTAATCTTTTTTAGTATACATCAAATTCTCTGTTCCAGTTACAATGTTCAAATCCTATTCTACTAAATTTTATCTATACATTTATGTAAGGTTGGTGTAAATATATAAATGAAATTTAATAAAACATTATAAGAATACTATAACCGAAACGAAAGGTCGGAACCCTTTTAGTAGTCATGGGAGCTCTTTTATTGGCTTTTAAGAGAAGGCACACAAAAGCACATGAGCAAAGGAACATTATTATAATGGGTAGGTGTACATTTATTTGTAGGCTTCCATGACAGCCCAAACACCATGAGTTAGGCAGGCGACGGTGAAGTGTGTGAAACCGGCTGCTTTGGTCAGGGCTTCATATTGCTTAGCATTCCTCTCTTTCCCTCCAGGATGGACTAACAACATAAGGTTATCAAGTTTCCAAGCATATTGTGAAGCGTTGGATGTATCTGGCTTTTCCGGTAATAACTCATTGATTATCATCAACTTTCCATTCTTAGGAAGTGTTTCGTAGCAATTATTCAATATTTTAATCGCACTCTCATCATCCCAATTGTGAATCGTTGCCTGCAGGTGACCGCGATTTTCAGAAATGGTGATCAAACATGATGCTGAAAAAGCTAGCTCATCCTATAAATCATTAAAGATTACCTTAAGCACAATTGCATCGCCTTCCGGCACGTTTTCGAACATATCTCCACCAACATGTTGGATGCCTTTACGCGCGAAGAATCATAACAAGACTTGTTTAGAGTTTTGTTTGAAGTTTTATGTAGAGAATATCTTAAAACCAAACCAAATATACCTAAATTTTCGTCTAAGCAGGATATGGAGAGGGTAAGATATACACAGTCATGCGCGCATCTCCGATAGAGATACAAAGACTATTTCCTTATAGACCCTCGGCTAAGATAAGAGCAAAACAAATAACAACAAACAAATAGACACAAACAAACAACACAGACAACAAAAACAGACACAAAACAAACACAAACACACAAAACAATCAGATCAGACCAATGCAAGGGCATCCCTGTAGAAGTATAACAATATATGTATATGCATGGAGGCCATAACCTATAGAATGCACACGAAAATGAAAAATATAAATACATAAATACATGAAGATGTAAATAGGTGAGCAGGCATAAGCAGAGATATATAAAGATTAGAATCACGAAAGTAACTTGATAAAAAAACTAATAAAATAAAAGAAATACCAAGAAAATAAATGGACACTAGGTAAATAATATCTCTAATTACATACATATTTATATACATATACACTTCCTATATGACCTATTCCTGATCTAACGTCTGCTATCTATTCTAGCAGAGGTAAAACCTAATCATCTCTTATATGCGACTCTAATTTCACCCTAAATGTTTTCTGCTTATCCTAGACAGAGGTCATATCCTCATGAGGTTTCAGTGAGAAGGCAAACGGTCGTTTGGAGGTACGGTCGACCCGCATACAGGCTATCCGTCGAATTAGGAGTCTACAGTCAATTTATAGTCCTTCGACTCCGTAAATGACAGGTTGAAACAATAAACAAAAATAAACACGTATTATATTTACTACTGTAAACCACTCTAAGGATCAACTTGTAGATCGTTGTCGCCCATGTACAGAGTATCTCAGTGACTTGTTAATTAGTACTTGATTCTTACCAGGATACTGTGGTGCAGTTTGTATGACGTGAGGCAAGTCATAGTTAATGCCCTTGATTGAAGGGTACTTAGAGACGATCGCTTGAAGGGTTCTTCCGGTACCTCCGCCCACATCAACCAGGGTACTTATCCCTTCAAATCCTTCATATGTCTTCAGAATTTCGGTCATAACCAATGTAGAGACGCCGCACATTGCTCGATCGAAAGTATTTCTGAACTTTTGATCCTCATTCATGTACTCGAACACGGACATACCTTTTATTTTCTTGAACATATTGCCACCCTCAAGAATTAAATCCTTCAAACGAAGCCTATAAACAAGTTAACCAAGAAAAAACTAATGTTAGTTGAGTAATAAAAAAGTATTATGGCTAGTAAATTTATGTAGTAACCGTACCAAACTTCCAAGGCTGCCGGGTGACATGCAAGAGTCATCAACCCAGACACATTCCCATCCTCTTCTCTGCCAAGAAAATACATACAAGCTGGTGTAAGCCCAAAAACGCTTTCAACTCTTCCATCTTCATGGGTGCGAGAAGAGCAAGAAAGCAGTGAGTGAGTGGCAAAGAGATGAAGCATGCGGTCAAGCATAGCAGAGGCCTTAGGGTTGTTAGTTGGAAGCTGAGAAGCAATCTCGGAGGCTGAAACACGAGCACCTGGTCCTGCTTTTGCTATGATACCAAACAAATCGAGCTCAATTGCTGCATTCAAAACCATAGGAAATACGGAAGAATTTACAAAATTCATGGCACTGAGACATGCCTCCTCTTCATCATATACGATGGAACCCATTGATGATAGACTTTTCCGTCCCTTAACCTTTCCTTTTATAAGCTAATGTTGCGATCATAAGACAAATACCGTCTTGCATATAATAATCCCAAACAACAAATATAACGTTTTAGCATCACAGAAGTTGTCTTCTTTCCTTTGTATTTTCGTCTCTAATTTTCCAACCCAAAACCTCGTGAACCTACTATTCTCTTCACATGTTCTCCCACCAAACTTACTTCAAACATCATTCTTTTTCAAACCAAGACTCAAATGAGAACACCCCTACAGCTTAAAAATGAACTCTCTCTCTCTTCAACACTGTTACTACTTATTTTTTATTCCATTTTCTTTTTGTTTTGCTTTGAAATTATACTAATTATAAAACAGACCCCAATCATGCAACTCTCTCCAATTATTTAGTTCAATTTGCTTTGGCTTATCAAGAACTACAAAGAGTCAAAGATACAAGTCTTTTATATACAAATATGCTTCCACCACTAGTTCGGTGCTATTGTCCCAGCACTTAACCTGCGCACCTCTACATCTTCTAAATACGACGTCGAGCTCCGTGACCGGAAACGATGCGTTGGTTGGTGGTGGTAAGTAGGCTTGGCAACGGGCCATTAGACAAACTCCTTTTTTCTTTAACGAACAAAAGTAATTGTAATAATTATTAAAGACAACCGGTTAATCAAATATGATTGTATAAGTGGTTCAGCATTCTCGTTCGTTAATTAGAAATTTTGAGTTCGAACTTTGAGAATGAAAAAATTTGTTTAGCCAATACTTTATTTTTTACGGGCTGATCTAATACGAGCAAAAACTAATAATTTAGGCGTGAATAATTTAAAGGTACCTTTTTATAATTAGGACCTTTTTAAAATATTTCGTGAGCTAAAAAACAAAAGAAGAAGACAACCAGTTCGATCGTAAGAAAATATATAATCATGACAAGGGTTTAAATCCTAAGTGTAATGTTGCAATCATAACGTCTTTGAAGCAATGGTCTAAGTAGTAAGTAGTAAAGCTTATTTTTTATTTGTTTATTAATTCAAATTTCTCAAGTTGAAATAGTCGTGACAATGAACCAGACTAGTTGGGTGCACTCTCATTCTATCTTCTTATAAAATAGTTTGATTTCGATTTAAAATGTAATTTTATCTAATTAGTGTAATTTAAATTTGTTTATATTATTTAAAAACAAAATTATTTTGATTTAATTTTTGAAATAATTTTAATTTTGTCTTAATTTTTAAACTTATGAATTAAAATAGAGTTAATTACTAAAAAAGTCCAAACTTTTGTCAAATTGTCAATTATAGCCCATACTTTAAAAAGTAAAAATAAAATGCCTAAATTTTCAAAAATTTTCAATTCTAACCCAAAATTCAAAAAATGGCAATGAAATGTTCAAACTTTTAATTTTTTTCAATTCTAGCTCAACGTTATCTATTGTTCTCCCGATACCTTTATCTATTTGTTTTTTGTTTTTTCTTATGACGCCTTAAATTACTCTCGCATCATAGCGTACTGTACCAGTAAGTTCTTCATTTTTAGTCTATTCTCTTGATGCCCTTAGTGTAAAGGCATCGAGGCTACGTGATATGAAAATCCAAGGGTAAGGGCATCGAGAGAATAAAATGAAAACAAATAAACAAACTGAAATCAAAGCGTAAGGTCATCGGAGCTGCGCAATCTGATTTAGATCATTTTGAAACAATGTCGTCATTTCATTAATCTTCATTTGTTGTGTTAATTTTGGATGATGTGTATTAACAGTTAAGGTTTCTGAAACACGTGACAAGCTACGTCAGCAAACTTAACAAAAATACTAACGTTCGGCTAGAATTGAAAAAAATTTGAAAGTTTGAGCAATTTATTGCTAATTTTTGAAATTCGGGCTAAAATTGAAAAAAAATTGAAAGTTTAAACATTTTATTTATTGTTACTTTTTAAAGTTCGGATTATAATTAAAAATAGCTAAAATTTAGACTTTTTTGGGATAATTAACTCATTACAATAATATCAATATCGTTTATAAAAAATTTAAAATCACATCTTTTTTTTGAAATAATTCAACTAGATTGATTTATTCGATTTTAGATTGGAACCAATCTCTCGTACTTAAATTTCACTCGCAACTCAAATTAAATTTAATCTATTTATTTTAAGGTTAGTGAGATCGAATCAATCTTATCATTCTTAAGTTTGAATTGCGATTAAGAGACTATATTTTATTGTGATAACTTAAAAAATTATGGTAAGAGTCACGTTAATTTTATAAATATTAATTGAATCTCGTGTATATTTAAAAAATGGGGACTGATTTGTTATTAATATTATTAGCTTAAGTTAAACGACAACCTTATCATGATTGGTCACGACAAGAGGACAGCGACTTGGAGAGTCACAAAGTCAACAGATCTAAAAGCCAAAAAGATTAAAAAAAACAGAAGAAGAAAGGACTGGGTAATAAATAAAAAGTTAATAATTAACGAGTTAAAACTTAAAAGAAAAATATCTAATGGAAAAAGAATCCAGAATTGTCCTTTACTATTCACGGGCAGCCCGAAGCGGCGATCACTTAAAAAATTATAACGCAGAAAGGGATCCTGCCCGTGCTGCCCGAAACAATGACTGAGAAATTACGGGCAGCCAGTCGGTCACTCACCCACACTCTCTGCTCTCTGCTCTCTCTCTCCTCTCTTCCTCTGGGCGATATTTTTCTATATCTTGGGGTCTCTGTGTCTCTGCCATCACGATCCAACGGTCCACAATGAACGGAGCTTGCTATGCCTTTTCCTCCAGGTTTTAGAGCCTGAAACGTCCAGATCTGCTCTTTCTGTGCTTGGATCTCCATACACGGTACGTATTTGCTCTGTGATTCTCGTGCTCGTCTCGATTCCTCTGTCTTTAGCATTTCTTTACTCGCTTTTTCTTCAATCCAAGCTCTTCTTCCGATTTCTCTAGACTGCCTGCGTTGTTCACTCCTGAATTAATGATTTTCACCCCCTAGTTCTGCTATTTCGCCGAGTTTCACCTCGTTTTGCTTAAATCGCGTGATTCCTACCCAAATTCAGTAGCAAACATTGAAGTATATACCTCATTTCATGGCTGATTTTTGAAAATTTTTGGCTCTAAAACTGGCTTCCGGCGAGTTTTCTGATCACTGAAAGCGGTTTCTTGTCTTATTCTCTTGATAGTAATTATTTTTTGAAAATATTAACTTTAATTAATTCCTCTTTTGGTTTTTTTGTTTAATCTTCAACATGAAAGAAAGAAAAGCAACTTTTGTTCTTGTTACCGTCTTCAGATCTGACGGCTGATACGGTCTTTTTGGCGAATGATCTAACGGTCAGAACTTGTTATCCAATCTGGTGCAGGTCCTCTTTTTTCTACCTTAGTTTTTCCTCTTTTAGCGGCCGCACATGGAGGTCAACCTTGGTTCCACGATAGTTACGTTAAGTAACGGCAGGCTAACGTGCGCCGGGGAGGTACTGGCAGTTTTACTCGTTTCCTCTCTTGTCAAAGCTCAGGTGAGTTGGTAAAAAAAAAAACCCAAAATTACTTTGATTCCTTTTTTTATTACTCTGGAGCGTCTTAGCTTTGAAATAAAAATTTACCTTTCCAGATTATTTTTTCAATTTTCATGATAACATACGCCAGATGCTCTCTTTTCGGTTGTTTTACTTGCGCTGAGGCTAACGTACGCGGTAGGTGGTGAGTGAAACTTGGATAGGGTTGTTGGGACGAACCCAGATCTGCTGTACCCAATAACCCAGTTTCCTCTGTTCCCAAATGATTTCAACTATTTAATAAGTAGGACTCCCATTTATTAGATGACTGAGATCATTTGAGAATAGGAGAACTGAGTTATTGGGTACAGGAGATCTGGACTCGGGTGGGACTTGGGAGTAGGAAGACAGAGTCGTTCCACCAGTTCCGTGGGTTTTGGTTTTGTTTGTTTGCACGTATCGGCCAATAGATTTTGTGTTACGTGTCATGTTGTGATGGGCGGTTGGGTGGAAACCGGAAACTGGTGGCCGGTTAGTCAAACGTTAAAACCTGTTCTGTCTTTTCCAGGGTACTTGGGAATATTCTGTTTCCAACGATATTTGTGAAACGAATCATCGTCACTTGATCCTAGCCGACACGTGTTATTCTTTGTTCTGATGCAAAGGCACGTGTTATGTCTATCATTTATGACTAGTGACTAATGACTAATGTTCAAGTTCAGAATTCTTTTTACTTTTAGTACTTAAATTTTTAATTAAATATTTAAATTTAAAAATTATACAATTTAAGTTAAAATTTTATTTTTATTAATATTTTTTGATGCGACTCGTAATATAAGTGTAGGATAACATTTAAAAAAATTATTTGACTTTTTTTTTCTTTATCGAGATGATTTTTAAGTCTTTTTATATTCAAAATGGAATCACATATTTGACACTAAAGGATTAGAGTCTAACTGTTAGTCTTTATGTAACCTATTAATTATATTAACAAAAATATAAACAAGATAATATTTTAAACTAAATTTTTAAAATTTTTGAATATTTAATAAAAAATTTAAAATATTGGACATTCAAATAATTTTTTTTAAAAAAATTCGATTCATTATTCCATGAACAAATCTAAACTTCGTGCCAACACAAGTTTTTTTTGGAGTCTACTCAATCAAGTGTTTGTTAATGTCTTCTTCATTGGCCACTTTCTCCGTTGATCCATAAATTGTTGGTTACGTATGATTTTGTCCTTAATGGTATTTTACGGTTTGTGACTGCTATGGAA
>JANQAP020000525.1:322711-337905 GCA_026874005.2 Erythroxylum coriaceum
GCGGAGGTTGCTCTTTCCCATTTGGCAGTTTCTGTTTTTATCTTACTCAATAACTAAAGTCAATGTTTTAAATTCTTCTAAAGTTAAAAACAAAATATTTAAATCTAAAATCTAAAACTTATATATATATATATATAGATTTAATTTTAATTAAAGAAAGATAATGTTAACTAAAAAACTAAATGATTTTATTCTAGTTTTTTAAAATTGATTAGTTTATAAAAAATAACCGATTAATTAATAAACTGATTAATTTTTAATAACAATAGTTATTAAAATAAATCAAAATAAAAAATTAACCGGTCAAAATTTTATAATTTAATTGACCATTTTAATTTAATTTTTAATCATTGACTAAAATTACGTATATAATGTAATTCTTCGTAATGAATTATAATTATTAGATTTTTATCCTAATTACATTTATAATTTGTACTCTTTTAAGTTAATTAAGAAATACTCTTACAAATTTATATAAATAATAAAAGATAACAATATATTACGAATTATCTTAAAACAACATTGTTTTAATATAAATAATTAAAATAATATATTTTAATTTTAAAATTTTAAATGTTATAGATTAAAATAATATTAACCAATTAACAATAATAAATGTATTATTATTGTAATATTATTCTTTATGGTCGAAAAGTCACGAGTTTAAGTTACGATAATATTTTTTTGGTAAGATGTAAAAAAAAGACAATATACCATTAATGACCCTCTCCTAACTTCGCACAATGAGAAATTATGTGCACCAATTCACTGAGTTTGTTCTTACATTCACACTTAAACAAAATATGTAGTCTTTAAAAAATAGAATTTTGTAAAAAAAATAATTACACTATTAAAGGTTAAATAATTAAATTGAAATAATACTATTTTGTAAATTTTTTAGATAAGCTGTTTAATTTAATTTAATTTAATTTAACAAAGTCAACCATATAGTAATGGTAAAAACAGGACAAGACAAATTGTAGTTTTTCAAGTTTTGGGTGGCTAAGTTACTAAGGTTATAGCCAAGCCGAACCGTAAGATGTTAGCGTAGTTCATGTAGTTGTCGGTGGTGCTGTGAAAGCTAACTGCAAGCTGAGCAAAGCTTGACTCACTCACATCTCATCTCTTTTAATTATCTTTCTTCTTCGCTTCTGTTCTACGACATCTGTAGATGCTAACACATTCTCTTCTTCTTTACTACATCTCTGCCTCTCTCCATCTCTCTAAGAGGTAAGTAACTAACTAAGACCCACTTACACCGCTCTCTTTTGGAATTGTATTTTGCTATTGCTTTCCACTCAATGTGATTTGTCGTTCCTGGTATTCCGAGAGGAGGTGGTCTTTTTAACTGTTGTTAGATTTGATCCATTCTCATTCCCTCTGCTTGAGATTTGATGCGCTATCTTTTGATTCATTTCAAGTTCGATCCACTCTCTGACTATCGTTATCTTCAGATAAACAAATTCTAGATTTTGCTTCAATTTCTTTCTTTTGGGAAATTTCCAACCAGTTCAAGTTCGCTTCTTTTATTATAATTTTTAAAAATTGAATCTTTCTTCTGAATGGCGACAAGGGTAGAGTGCTTTGGTTTTAGTTTTACTCCTTGGTTGATTGGCATTGGATTCGTTTTAAGATTTTAGTGTTTCTTACATGGTTTTAGTTCAATTGAGCTCAAGTTGGGGAAGCAATTAGTGTCTGCTTGCGTCCGATCTGACACCAAGTTTTGCATTGGGACTTTTGTACTTTTGTTCTGGCAGAGGATTTTGATGCTTTGACTGTGTAAGGCAGGCAGATCTGGGGAGGGGCAAGGTTTTGAACTGATTTATTTGTGTTGGGAATCTTGAAGTTAAGTTAAACTGGCGACCACAATCGCTTGGAGGTTGGCTGCCAGCAATGGCAACGGCCTTGCCACAAATGATATGGTAAAGTTCACATCTTTACTTGTTTATGTACTCTGAGCATGAGATTCAGATACTTATGCTGATTCGTTGAATCTTGATTGATGTGGTACGGGCTGGATCTCAGTGATCTGATAGTTGCTCATTGGTGAATTTTATTCTTTATTGGACTGTAGTGGAGTTACTAAAGAAGACGTATTTAATTTTCTTTTTTGTTTTGCTCTGGTAAGAAGACGCACAAAGTTCCTGGAGATGCTGCTTTTCATTGCTAATTTCTGATCCCAGTTTAGATACTGAATCAGAAATAGGTGGCATTTCTGATATATATTCTGTCCCTCCCCCTCACGTCTATCAAAATAGAAAAAAATGGAAAAGGGATCAGTTACGTTGAAATTCCCCATGTCTTTGATCAATGTTTTGTTTGTTAGATGTGTATGAATAAATCTACATTCTCCCTTTTCATGGTTTCAGGAAAAAAATGTTGATGCTAGACTTCAAGATTCAGAGCCCCCTACTCCACACTCTGTTATGAAGATGGGTTTACGGTAAGTTCTAATCTAATTTAGTAATGTAGTCTTCAAGAACAACGTGCATACAACTAAATTGGCATCTTTTGTTGTTTGTTATTTGTTGCTCATCTATGTTCGCAATTTCTAAGGTGCTGAAATTTTTTTGAATAATGTACTTATTCATGTTCCTGCCTTTTGAAAAAGGAAAATGCAACAAATCGGTTGCCAAAACTTTCGGAGTTTCCAAAGGTTGTGGCAATTGGTTGCGACAAATTTTCTGACCTGTTTCACCCATCTCCTCTGCTAGTCTGCCATATGCAATGGCAGTTGGTCACCAAAGTCAATATCCTTTCCTTATTTAGTCAGTAAAGGTACCACATGCCTTTGCGTAGAATTCCACATGAGTGGGAAATATGAAATCTCTGTGATGTAAACACTTAAAACTACACTTTCTGAGTCATAAAGTGCCAATTAAATCTCTGTATATGTTTAATCTAAATGGTTGTTAACACTCTGAATTTGTAATGATTCAGTTGTGCGGTTGTTTTGAAAATGGTTATTATTTGAGCTAGAAATTTACTGGAACCATGGCACTGGATGCCTAGTGATCATTTGATTTTCTATGAGTTTGACATACTTCATATTCAAACTTCTATGTTTGATGTCACAAGGTGCATTATGCCATGAAAATATATTTCCTTTCCTAATATAACAAAACAAAAGTACACAAATAAACAAACCAAAAGCATTCAGCTTATGTTCATTCCAATTTCATAAGGTGCTAAGTAAGAGACTTTTGATATAACTTTATGTGAGAAAATAACATTCTTAAATCATCTGCAGAGATCGTAGTAGTAGCATGGAGGACCCAGATGGCACATTGGCCAGCGTTGCACAATGCATTGAGCAATTGCGTCAAAATTCTTCATCTGCACAAGAGAAAGAATTTTCCTTAAGACAGTTGCTAGATCTTATTGAAACGCGTGAAAGTGCCTTTAGTGCTGTTGGGTCTCACTCTCAAGCAGTTCCCGTACTTGTTTCTCTTCTTCGTTCAGGAACACTGGGAGTAAAAATTCAGGCTGCTACTGTTTTAGGTTCTCTCTGCAAGGAGAATGAACTGAGAGTAAAAGTATTGCTTGGAGGATGCATTCCGCCATTGCTTGGACTTCTTAAGTCAAGCTCTGCAGAAGGTCAAATTGCTGCAGCAAAGACAATATATGCAGTTTCTCAAGATGGGGCTAAGGATCACGTTGGGTCTAAAATTTTTTCAACCGAAGGAGTTGTGCCAGTGCTTTGGGGGCTGCTTCAAAGTGGGCTGAAAACTGGCAACCTAGTTGACAATTTGTTGACTGGAGCACTTAAAAACCTCTCTAGCAGCACTGAGGGATTTTGGTCTGCAACGATTCAAGCTGGTGGAGTGGATATACTAGTGAAGTTGCTCACAGCAGGGCAGTCAGGGACCCAAGCTAACGTATGCTTTCTTCTTGCATGTATGATGGTGGAGGATGTATCAGTTTGTGCTAAAATATTGGCTGCAGATGCTACTAAACAACTTCTCAAGTTATTGGGACCTGGTAATGAAGCTTCTGTTAGAGCAGAAGCTGCAGGTGCTCTTAAGTCTCTTTCTTCTCAGTGTAAAGAAGCTAGAAAGGAGATAGCAAATTCTAATGGTATTCCGGCCTTGATAAATGCTACTATAGCTCCATCAAAAGAATTCATGCAGGGTGAATATGCACAGGCTTTGCAGGAGAATGCAATGTGTGCTCTTGCTAACATTTCTGGTGGTTTATCATATGTCATCACAAGCCTTGGACAAAGCCTGGAATCATGCTCATCACCTGCCCAGACAGCAGACACTTTAGGGGCCTTAGCTTCAGCTCTCATGATCTATGACAGCAAAGCTGAATCAACAAGGGCATCAGACCCTACAGCTATAGAGCAGACTTTGGTTAGGCAGTTCAAGCCTCGTGTGTCATTTCTCATCCAAGAACGAACTATAGAAGCATTGGCCAGTCTGTATGGTAATAGCGTACTCTCAACTAAACTTGCAAATTCTGAAGCTAAAAGATTACTCGTTGGTTTGATCACAATGGCTGCAAATGAAGTTCAGGATGAGCTTATAAGAGCTCTCCTCACACTTTGCAACAGTGAAGGGAGCTTGTGGCGTGCACTACAGGGACGTGAAGGTGTTCAATTATTGATATCTCTTCTTGGACTGTCCTCAGAGCAGCAGCAGGAATGTGCAGTTGCATTGCTTTGCCTTCTATCTAATGAAAATGATGAAAGTAAGTGGGCCATCACTGCTGCTGGTGGTATACCTCCACTCGTTCAAATACTAGAAACAGGATCTGCTAAAGCCAAGGAAGATTCTGCAACAATCCTGAGGAACCTATGCAACCATAGTGAAGATATACGTGCATGTGTTGAAAGTGCTGATGCTGTTCCTGCATTATTATGGCTACTGAAGAATGGTAGCCCCAATGGAAAAGAAATTGCCGCAAAGACTCTAAACCATTTGATCCATAAATCTGATACAGCAACTATCAGCCAACTCACTGCATTATTAACCAGTGAGCTACCTGAATCAAAGGTTTATGTTCTGGATGCTTTGAAAAGTATGCTTTCTGTGGTTCCCTTGAGTGATATATTGAGGGAAGGTAGTGCTGCAAATGATGCAATTGAGACAATGATTAAGATATTGAACTCTACTAAAGAAGAGACTCAGGCCAAGTCTGCCTCGGCTTTGGCAGGGATCTTTGAGATCAGAAAGGACTTGCGTGAAAGTGGCATTGCAGTTAAAACTTTCTGGTCTGTGATGAAATTGCTAAACGCTGAGTCAGAAAACATCCTGGTAGAGTCTTCTCATTGCGTTGCTGCCATATTTCTTTCAATTAAAGAGAACAGAGATGTTGCTGCTGTCGCTCGAGATGCATTGTCTCCCCTAGTTACACTCACCAACTCTTCAACTCCAGAAGTAGCAGAGCAGGCAACATGTGCCCTGGCAAACCTTATTTTGGATAGTGAAGCTTCCGAGAGAGCAATCCCTGAAGAAATTATTCTGCCTGCTACTAGGGTTCTGCGTGAAGGCACAGTTTCTGGAAAGACACATGCAGCAGCAGCTATTACTCGCCTGTTCCATTCTCACAAAATTGATAATGCTGTAATTGATTGTGTCAATCGTGCTGGAACTGTCCTTGCATTAGTCTCTTTCCTAGAATCTGCTGATGATGGATCTGTTGCCTTATCAGAAGCACTAGGTGCACTTGCTATTCTGTCAGGTTCAGGGGGAACTAGTGGGAATGTTAGACCTGCATGGGCAGTATTAGCTGAATTTCCAAGAAGTATAACTCCTATAGTTTCATCAATTGCTTATGCAACACCGGTGTTGCAGGATCAAGCTGTTGAAATATTATCACGACTTTGCCGGGATCAGCCTGTTGTCTTGGGAGAGACAGTTTCTAGTTCAGCTGAATGTATATCATCAGTCGCTCGACGTGTGATCAATTCTACAAACCCAAAGGTCAAACTTGGGGGAGCTGCCCTTCTTATTTGTGCTGCAAAAGTCAGCCCTCAGAGATTGGTGGAAGACTTAAATCAATCAAATTCCTGTAGTCATCTCATTCAATCACTTGTTATGATGCTTAATTCCATGGAGATCCCTGCTTCGGGAAATCAAAGTGATGATAAGGAAATAATTAGCATCTCTAGGCATTCTAAGGAGGAGGGAGGCAATAGTGAAGCCAACAATGGAACATCAGTAATTCATGGATGTAGCTTGGCAGTTTGGCTACTCTCAGTTCTTGCTTGTCATGATGAGAAAAGTAAAGTTGTGATAATGGAAACCGGGGCAATAGAAGTCCTCAACGAAAGAATCTCCAGTTGTCTCTTGCAATATAGTCAGGTATTCAATCCTTCTTCCCTATCTTCTGTTTTGTCGGTTTTGTCTTATACACATAAAAACCAAAACTGAAGAACTTCCCATGTTATGTATGCTCTTCTCTGAAGGTTGTCAGTATTAAAAATCTTGACATAGCTGAATGTTTATGGATTCTGAGATTCATGCTATAGAACGCATTTGTATTGTATTTTCAAGTTAATCACATCAATTTTGTTTTCTTTTGTCCATGGTTCTTCGTGCAGAGTGATTTTGGTGAAGATAGCAGCATATGGATTTTTGCACTACTGCTGGCAATCCTCTTTCAAGACAGAGATATTATACGAGCACATGCAACGATGAAAGCTATACCAATACTTTCCAACTTGTTGAAATCAGAAGAGTCTGCAAACAGATATTTTGCTGCACAAGCAATAGCAAGTCTAGTGTGTAATGGTAGTAGGGGAACTCTTTTATCTGTTGCAAATTCTGGTGCAGCCGGTGGTCTTATCTCCTTACTTGGCTGTGCTGATGGGGATATATGTGACCTTCTTGAGCTGTCAGAGGAGTTTTATCTGGCACGCTATCCTGATCAAGTGGCTCTTGAGAGGTTGTTCAGAGTTGAAGACATAAGGGTTGGAGCAACTTCCCGAAAAGCAATTCCTGCCCTTGTTGATCTACTTAAGCCTATTCCTGATCGTCCTGGTGCACCTTTTCTAGCATTAGGACTTTTGACTCAGCTTGCAAAAGATTGTCAGCCAAACAAGAATGTAATGGTAGAATCAGGGGCTTTGGAAGCACTAACCAAGTATCTTTCTCTTGGTCCTCAAGATGCAACTGAAGAAGCTGCAACTGATCTTTTAGGTATCCTATTTGGCAATGCTGAAATTCGAAGACATGAAGCTGCCTTTGGTGCTGTCAGTCAACTTGTTGCAGTTTTGCGCTTGGGTGGAAGAGGTGCAAGGTACAGTGCTGCTAAAGCATTGGAAAGTCTTTTTTCAGCAGACCACATTAGGAATGCAGACACTGCCAGACAAGCTGTCCAGCCCTTAGTTGAAATTCTTAATACTGGTCTGGAGAAAGAGCAGCATGCTGCTATTGCTGCATTGGTCAGGTTATTAAGTGAAAACCCCTCACGAGCCCTTGCAGTTGCAGATGTTGAAATGAATGCAATAGATGTGCTTTGCAAGATCCTCTCATCAAATTGTTCAATGGACCTGAAGGGGGATGCTGCAGAATTGTGTGGTGTACTATTTGGAAATACGAGAATAAGGTCAACGCTTGCAGCTGCACGCTGTGTTGAGCCTCTTGTCTCTCTCCTTGTGACTGAGTGTAGTCCTGCTCAACATTCAGTTGTCCGTGCACTGGACAAACTTGTTGATGATGAACAACTGGCTGAGTTAGTTGCAGCTCATGGCGCGGTAGTTCCTCTTGTTGCTCTCCTATATGGTAGAAATTACATGCTTCATGAAGCTATTTCTAGAGCACTTGTGAAGTTGGGGAAAGACAGGCCGGCTTGCAAAATGGAAATGGTAAAAGCTGGAGTGATTGAAAGTGTACTTGATATCCTCCATGAAGCACCAGACTATCTCTGTGCTGCATTTTCAGAATTGCTCAGAATATTGACCAATAATGCCAGCATTGCAAAAGGACCATCTGCTGCTAAAGTGGTTGAGCCCCTTTTCCTCCTTCTGACAAGGCCTGAAATTGGCCCTGACGGGCAGCATAGTGCATTACAGGTTCTTGTCAATATATTGGAGCATCCACAATGCCGTGCTGACTATACCCTCACTTCTCACCAAGTCATTGAGCCACTTATCCCCTTGCTTGATTCCCCTGCTCCAGCAGTGCAACAGTTGGCAGCTGAGCTTCTCTCACATTTACTTTTAGAAGAACATCTTCAGAAGGATTCAGTGACTCAACAAGTGATTGGTCCCCTCGTAAGAGTTCTTGGTTCTGGCGTACACATCTTGCAGCAAAGAGCTGTTAAGGCTCTTGTTAGCATTGCACTAATATGGCCAAATGAGATTGCCAAGGAAGGTGGTGTTGGTGAGCTGTCAAAAGTGATATTGCAAGCTGATCCTTCTCTCCCTCATACATTGTGGGAATCTGCTGCTTCAGTCTTAAGTAGTATTCTTCAGTTTAGTTCTGAATTCTATTTGGAGGTGCCAGTTGCTGTATTGGTAAGATTGCTACGGTCTGGAATGGAGACCACTGTTATTGGGGCATTGAATGCTCTTCTGGTATTAGAAAGTGATGATGGAACCAGTGCTGAAGCAATGGCTGAGAGTGGTGCCATAGAGGCTCTGTTGGAACTTTTAAGAAGTCATCAATGTGAGGAAACAGCAGCGAGGCTTCTGGAAGTATTACTCAACAACGTGAAAATCAGAGAATCAAAAGCGACCAAATCTGCAATCTTGCCACTCTCCCAGTACCTATTGGATCCGCAAACCCAAGCTCAGCAAGCAAGATTGTTGGCCACACTGGCTCTTGGAGACTTGTTCCAGAATGAGAGTCTGGCTCGAAGTTCTGATGCAGTTTCAGCTTGTCGTGCTCTTGTCAATGTACTCGAAGAGCAACCTACAGAGGAAATGAAAGTTGTAGCAATATGTGCTTTGCAAAATCTTGTTATGTACAGCCGCTCCAATAAAAGAGCAGTTGCAGAGGCTGGTGGCGTTCAGGTTGTCTTGGACCTCATAGGCTCAAGTGATCCAGATACGTCTGTCCAGGCTGCAATGTTTATAAAACTTCTCTTCTCTAATCATACTATTCAAGAGTATGCTTCCAGTGAAACTGTCAGAGCCATAACTGGTAAGTATATCAATGTTCTGCGCGTGAGTTTGTCAACTTTCAGGCATCAAGTTGATCATTTTTCTTTTGACATCATGCATTACTAACTTATTGGGATTTGTCATGGAATTCTTGCTTGAGATTGACTCTTCAAAGGTCTTTTAAATGTGTGTTTAACTTGTCCTCTAAGTTTTGAGATTATTTTGGTAAAAGAAATTGTCTGGTTTGTTTTCCTAGCTTATCAGAGACCACAAAAACAAAGATAGTTTTATGATTCGTATGGAGAGGATGCATAGATTAATGTATTGAGATCAATTACTAATTCGATTCTCCAATTATTATCCATTTGGTCATGCAGCTGCTATTGAAAAAGATCTATGGGCCACCGGAACAGTGAATGAGGAATATCTGAAAGCACTGAATTCTCTCTTCAGTAACTTCCCTCGCTTGAGAGCCACGGAACCGGCTACACTCAGTATACCTCATCTGGTAACATCTCTCAAGACAGGCTCAGAAGCAACTCAAGAAGCTGCTTTGGATGCACTTTTCCTTCTTAGACAAGCTTGGTCAGCGTGTCCGGCCGAAGTTTCTAGAGCTCAATCCATTGCCGCTGCAGATGCAATTCCATTGTTGCAATACTTGATACAGTCTGGACCGCCTCGGTTTCAGGAGAAGGCTGAATTTCTCCTCCAATGTTTGCCAGGAACACTGGTGGTCATCATCAAACGTGGAAATAACATGAAACAGTCAGTAGGAAATCCAAGTGTGTATTGCAAGCTTACCCTGGGCAACACACCGCCGAGGCAAACAAAGGTAACAGACTATGTTTACTTTCAAGATCCTTGAATTTCAATTGCATTCCAAAGGAGGGGAAATCTCTTTCCAATCTCATTATTTTCTGCAAAGTGAAACTGGGAAATGCCTTAGCTACTTGTCCTTACTATGTTGATCCATGTCTGTACTCAGGTTATATCAACTGGTCCTAATCCAGAGTGGGACGAGAGCTTTGCTTGGACCTTTGAGAGTCCTCCAAAAGGCCAGAAGCTACACATTTCTTGCAAAAATAAAAGCAAAATGGGAAAGGTAAAGATCAGTTGGGACTCTTTTTTCATAGACTAAGGATTGAAGTCGATAAATGTTTTCTTAATCTTTGATGAATTTCTGTTCAAACTAATCTCTTCCGATCCAATGACAGAGCTCTTTTGGCAAAGTAACAATCCAGATTGATCGGGTTGTAATGCTAGGGGCCGTCGCCGGGGAGTACACTCTGTTGCCAGAAAGCAAAAGTGGACCCTCCAGAAACCTGGAAATTGAATTCCAGTGGTCTAATAAGTAATTACTGTTCAGGAAAATAACAATCACCACTACTGCAAATTGAAATTTTTAGGGGCTGGAGCATACATGTCAATGTATATTTCTTTTCCCTACAGTGTAAATATTTTTGCCAGAGATCTCCATATGTTCTTGTAGATGTTTTGAGGATGTTGTGAAACAGTCATTTGTCAAAACCCATTCTTTGGTAACCTGGATTCTTTTTCTTTTTCTTTTGAATTTCCTGGAAAGAACATGAACAGGCAAAGCTCTCTGTAATTTTTGTACCAATAGTTGTGTGCTTGTCAATCTGAGTTATAATGATAATGCTGCTTTCTGGATCAAATTTGGACATATTTTTGTTCATATTGTTTCCTTATGGTCATGCAAATTCTCTGCATTATCATTTCAATTGCATAGAACTGCCTGGAAAACTTGATTGTAGCACAGAATTTCACAGGTGACACTTCATATTGCCCCTTAATGCAAATTTTCACCAATAGGGATGAAAATAAGCTAAATCGGGTAGATTCGATCTTTTTCAGTTGGATTTGAGCCAAACAACTCTAATCAATCTGATCCAATTGGACTTTGACAGCCTGAAATTTATTGAATGCGGTTCGAGGTCAAAACAACAAAATTTATTGAAATGTAACAAAACGGTATCGTTTTATCGAAACTACTTTCAATTGGGTTCATTCAATTCTCCGGAATCCAATTTGGAATTCAATTGCACCAGATAAATGACAAAACAAAACACATATTCCATTTACAACGTTGAAAAAACAGGTAAATCATAACATCGAAACAACAAAAATCAACAAAGCATAATGTGAAGTTTTGGAATATTACAATTACTTAAATGAACCTAAGTATAAAGAGGGCGTGTGCGTTGCACTCAGTCACAGGGAATCCACAGGAGTGGACCACTACACCCACCCAGAATCCAATGCAAGCAGAAGTGAAAAGTTGTCTTTTATGTTCTTTTTTCTTCTTTTACATTAGGAGAATCTGCAATTGCTAGGTATTGTATATACGTTAAATAAACTATCAAATATATGTAATAATTCATAAATTATATATTTTAAAAATTATTTAACAAATTAATAACTTAAATTAAAGTGATACAATCAATATAATAAATATGTAGTTTTTTTTAATTTTCCCTCATAACTAATAATAAAAATTAAATTTACTATTTGAGCTAAATATCATAATCTAAATTAATTTGATTTGACTCGAAGTTAATAATTAAAATATGATCAAATCGGACCTTATGTTATGCTTAGACCTAAAAAATTAATTTGAGGTCCGACTTGGTTAATATTTATCATCATTAACATCCAGTTAAAGTCTTGTTGAAGCGTGGGATTTAGAGAGGTTCAATAGTACGCAACTTTATCACTACTTAATAAAGAGGCTATTTTTAATAAACTCGCATATAATGTGTCCTAAAAATATTATAAAATTATAAATAGATATGCATACGTATGCTAAACAAAATTAATAAGTAAATAAGTCAAATAAAAAAATGTAATAACGACTTAGGACAATATTATTTTATAAAAAAATGAAAATAAGGTCAATTTTGACCAATTTTAGTTGTAATTTTAAGAGATCCGACCCAATTCAACTCAACCCGATAAGGTACATGAACCTTATGTGTCTTTTGTCTTGTTTTTCTTTTTACCTTTTAGTTGTATGCCACCATTTGCCGACCACCACTTTAATAATGAATCCTAAGCAAAATGCACTTGAATGCTTGTGGAACACTTGTTTGACAGAGGGAGAGAGACCAGAAAGTTGATAGTGAAAAGAGTATAACTTAAGCTTACCAATGGTAAATCCAATTTTAGGGTCTCGAGAAAGCAGGAAATAATACTTTTTCACTAACAAAAACACTACTTTGTCCCTTAGCCACAAAGCTCTTACGTGTACACCCTCTCTTTCTCTCTTCCGATCCCTTATGGCGGAGGCTGGATCTCTGCTTCTAGTGCTAATTGCTGCTTATCTGGTGGAGGGAAGTTTGGAAATCAGCTTCTCCTCCCGCCTGATTCACCGCTTCTCCGACGAGGCGAAGTCACTCAGGGTTTTGGGTGGCGGCGCGTGGCCGGAGAAGAAGAGCGTGGAGTATTACAGGATGCTTATGAGCAGTGACTTGCAGAAACAGAAGATGAAGCTGGGACCAACTTATCAGTCTCTTTTCCCTTCTCAAGGCAGCAAAACTATGTCTCTTGGCAACAACTTTGGATGGTGAAATTCAACAAACAATTATAAAGCTTCAATCTTTTTGTTTATGTATGCTTTTTTAGTATACATGGGTTTTCTCTTCTCTGTTTTGCAGGTTGCACTATACTTGGATTGATATAGGGACACCCAAAACTTCTTTTCTGGTCGCATTGGATGCTGGGAGTGATTTGCTATGGCTTCCTTGCGACTGTGTGCAATGTGCACCCCTTTCTGCTAGCTACTATAACACGCTGGTACCCCATTCTTTCCTCTCCAAACTTTTTTTTGCTTAACTTTATTCTTTTTGTGCCTCAATTCTGTCTGAAATTGAGAGTGATGATCAGTGAAAGCTCTATGCTAAGTTGATTGATGCTTCAAAATGGACATCTGAGTGTGCCATGAGCTATTAATAGGCTAGAATATGATGTCTTTTCTATTGTTTAACACCCCCTTTTGGTCAGAAAAGAAGAAAATATGTGAACTTTAAAGGATTAGTGCCATTGTTAAATTACGGGAACGGGTTTAGCGCTTATTTCCGATGATTGATTTGGCAGGTGCTCCGTCGTGTTTGGAGCATCTATTCTGCAGGACAGAGATCTAGGTGAATATAGTCCTTCTCACTCAAGCACCAGCAAGCATCTATCTTGCAGCCATGAGTTATGTGCGCTGGGTTCAAAGTGCCAAAGCCCAAACCTACCTTGCCCTTACACAATCAATTATTATACTGAAAATACGTCAAGTTCTGGATTACTGGTTGAGGACATGATACATCTTGTATCAAAAAGTGACTTTGTGAAAACCTCTGTCCAGGCTTCAGTGATCATTGGGTGTGTTTCACTCCTGCCTCGTTATAATTTTGAGTCAAAGTTTCGATAATATATTTAGAAAGTTTACCAAAGGAGCAAAGAAGTTATTTCCTTCTAGTCTTTAATTTTTTTTGGTTAGTTACCCATCTTTGGTTATCTCTTGACAGATGTGGCATGAGGCAAAGTGGTGGTTACCTGGATGGAGTTGCTCCTGATGGACTGATGGGTTTGGGACTTAGTGCAGTTTCAGTGCCAAGTTTTCTTGCCAAAGCAGGGTTGATCAGGAACTCTTTCTCATTGTGCTTTGATGAGGATGACTCTGGGAGAATTCTTTTTGGTGATCCGGGGCCAGCTATTCAGCAATCTACTCCATTTCTGACCTTAAATGAGAATTAGTACGAATGGTGTTTTGCATCTTTACATGGTTTTAATCAGTGCAAGCTTTTTGACTAATTTGATTTTTCTTCAAGATGCTTAAAGTTCTGATCTTCATAAGGTTATCTGATTCAGTTCAACATACATTGTTGGTGTGGAGGCCTGTTGTGTTGCCAATTCTTGTCCTGAGCAGACTAGCTTCAGAGCACTGATCGATAGCGGCTCATCATTTACGTTTCTACCTAATGACATCTATGAAAGAATTGCCGAGGAGGTACTGAAATAAAATTCAACTAAACATGTGGAGTGATTATGTAACTGCCTAATATTACATGCTGAATTTAACAGTTGGACAAACAAGTGAATGCTACAATCTCTAGTTTTGAAGGCTATCCATGGAAGTATTGCTACAAGTCCAGGTGACTTTTCTCGACATAAAAAGCATCACTAGAGTTTCTTCCCTTCAACCCTTCTGTTCTCTACTTTTCTGAAAATAAAAAAGGGAACCGGCTCTGTTTTTTCTCTCTGCACATGGCTTCTTTTGTATGCATCTGTTATACCGTCTAACATTGAGATGAATCTTTGTTAACAGTTCGGGGAACTTGCCCAATATTCCCACGGTGAAGCTCATGTTCCCGCTAAATAATAGCTTTATTGTTCAGAATCCCATTTTTGTGATTTATGGCATGGAGGTAAGAGATAGCGGAGTTCAATGTGGTGATTAAAGTTGTTCTTATCTTTCCTTGTAGTAATAATGATTTTCTAGGTTATCATGGTTGTAACATGGGGGATGAAATGTTATGTTCAAAGTCATGGTTAAGGATACATAGTAGAGATTATGGCATCAGATTTAAATGGTTGACTAATCTTCTAAACCATTTTGGAGCATATCCATGAAGTAATTTGTAGCTGGTTTGTATCTGAATGGGTAACCTACTTTCGGATACAGGTTTACCGGTTTACATGACTGTGTAGCATGTCATACGTTTGGTTATTCACCATCCTGGTGGCGGTACCGAAATAGTTGATCGAACAACGAGGGTTGCTGGTGTATGCGAATCTAAAGTGTAATTGCCTTACTGTGCAGGGAATTGCAGGGTTTTGTTTGGCTATTCAGCCAGCTGACGGAGATATTGGCACAATTGGAGGTAATCATGCTAACTTTTCGGTTCCCACACTGATCCTTCCTCGAACTCAATCTGTGCCTCACGTACTTCATTCCTATGAGAAAATCTCATGCAGAAAATTTTATGACGGGATATCGAGTTGTGTTTGATCGGGAAAATCTGAAGTTAAGATGGTCACATTCTAATTGTGAGTTCAAGATCCTCTTCCTTTTTCACTCAAGTTGGAGATCAGGGAAAACAATACTTTACTGTCAATTTCACCAATCAATCCACTT
>JANQAP020000525.1:495886-506166 GCA_026874005.2 Erythroxylum coriaceum
GTCGGCCTGTGGGTTATTACGACTGGGCTCGGGCCCAGCACGACCGACCCGACCAATATTAATAAAGTAGAAACTTGTACAAGATCCTTCACGACAAACAAAACTACATTACAATAAGGGAAACAACAACAAGTGTAAAACAAGAGATTAAATTGCCCAACGCAATCTGAAATCATTACTAATACAATCCTGTTTGTTGTAGGTCAAGAGAGTCTCTTTAATTACATTGTCGATTACTTCAACAAGTTCGGACTTGTGCCACTCCTCATTCCTATAAATCTGCCAATTCTTCTCCCTCAAAATATAGTATATAACTATCTAGAAAGAAGTCTTAATTAAGAAACCATCCTTGTAATCATGTATAGCATACTGAATGATACCTTCCAACACATCATCCCACACAAACGATATCCTAAGGAAGCATTCCCATCATTCTGCTCCATACCAATTTACTATATTCACATTCATATAACAAATGATTTCTTGATTGATATCTCCACTTTGTTGATAGGACATTTCAAAATATATTTGTAGACAAGAGTTAACTGTGGTCTGATTAATTCATTCACTAACTCAGCATCGTCAATTTCAAGTTTAACTTCTGTGTGTAGTTTAGAAGAATACGAAACAATCATTATTATTTGAGATATTTAAGTGAAATCTACAAATTGTTATAAGCTTTTTGAGTTTTTTTAAAAGAATCAGACTTTTGATTGTTAATGTGACTATCAAAACTATAATCAGAATGTTACAGTATTGAATTACGGAAATAATTTTTTTTTAAAATATAAGAATAAGATTGTATATATATATTAATAATTTTATCCAAATTTTCGTAAAGTGAAGTATCTTGTACATTAAATATGTTAACTTTTTAATATGTCAGTATAAATCTTGATATATAAACTTTGCTAAAATGCGTAATTTGTTAAAATTGTATAATATGTAGTCTTATTTTTTAATTCAAAGAGAGATCATTTCGATCGAGTCACGGACAATAGTGGCTTTGAATTACAATCGAGGAAGAGTCTGGAACCTAGAGACAGTAAAAGTGAATGATGAAAGCAGACAAAAGCAGTAGTTGAAGACCGTTCACGTGACTGACATGGTCCTTCCTTTTACCACCAACTTCCAACAAGAGATGGGCCTTATCAGAAGAAATGAAAGCGACTTATTTGGCATGGACCACAAGCGAATCTTCTCATTTGCCAATACACTTTTGAGAGGAAGAAGAGAGAAAGCAGATGCTTACTTAAACACATCAACCTTTCCCTACCTCACGGATATGTAGACAACTCTAGCCTGGAAGAAAATAGAAATTGATATGGTCATGATTTGGATTTTGTGTTGCCTAATTACACCAGCAATATAATAATAATAATAAATGTGTTAGAGTATCTTATATGGATTAAATATGAAAATATTAAAGAGTTTATAAGTGATAAGGGTCAATTATCCAAATGACTAGTTATAGTCATTTTGACAATGGTTGACTCAAGCCCAATTCTTATTAATGGGTTCTACACTCTACTCATATTTAAAATTCTAATATAGTATCAGAGCAGGTTTGGCTCGGTTTATTAGTTTCCCGGCTGTCAATCTAGATGTCCAGTTTCAATTACCCGGTCTGGTTATCACTGTATTTATTTCAAGTGACAACTGGATATCCAGTCCCAGTTGCACTTGAGGGGAGTGTTAGAGTATCTCATATTGACTAAATATGAAAATGTTAAAAGGTTTATAAATAGTAACGGTCAGCTATCCAAATGACTAGTTCTAGTCATTTTTATAATATTGACCCAAGTCCAATTTTTATTAATGGACTCTACATTCTATCCATATTAAAAATTCTAATAAAATGAAAAAATAGAATTCTCTTAAGATTTAAATAATTTTAATTTTAAAAAATTCTTCAATTTTAATTTTAAAACTTATTTTAAATTTTTTATTTAATAGTAGTAATAAAATACGCATGACATCAATATCACATGTATATTAATTAAAAGTTAGTTATATAATCATTCAAATTTAATTCTTAAATTTAATCAAATTAATTAAACTAATAACTTAATGTAATTATCTCAATTATCGATTTCAATTAGATTTAATTAATTCGTATAAGTTCTAAAATTTTGATTGAATTGTTATATTAATAATATTTAATTAATTTATGTTTGATATCAGATATATATTTTATTGTTATATTTAAAAAATATAAGAAAAAATTTTAAAATTTTCAAGTTATTTAAATTATCGAAAAAGCCTTATATTTTATCCTTCCAAGAATATTATAACCTATCGAGATTTATTGTAATTGTTATTACATTACCTGTAATTATATTAACATAAATTATAATTATCAAACAATTACTAATCAATCCTAATATAATCTACACTATGCAATTTCAACCTGGATGTGATGTATTGTAGGGCTCACTAAACTTGGCCATACTCGACATTCGAGGAGGCTTCTCATTTTTTCCAGCACCATGTCAGCTTTCCTCCTAGAATGGCCTCTCATTCTCAAATGCACGAAGCTTCAGCAAACCACAAAGTCACAAACACAACTTAGTGGTCAGTGATTCTCGAATAAAAGGGTCTAGTCCTTTTTTATGTCCGCAGGACGACCTTTTGGTACGGGTCATGACAATAATTTACTCTGACATGTAGAGATCGTATCACGTTATTACTATTCTTGCTAGTTTTTAATTATTCCAAGGTATATGAACCTAGAAAAGAAACATTACTGCATGATGAATTCATAACGAGGACATGGTTGTTAGACATGCTAATTGAATTCTGTAGTAATACACTAATAGGGTCGATGTATATGACCTCAGTTTCCAATTCAAGAAAATGAAGGATCCCTGTATTTCTTGCCTGATTGGCATCACCATCCTTCGTGATAAAAATAGGGCAAAGGCCAAGACATTTGGTACAGTCAAGATCCATAAAAATTGTATTGCCTAAAGACTTGCATGCAAATGTTATATTACTAGAAAAGCAAACCGAGGTTTGGTGCCATTTTTTTTAATAAAGGAGGAGCTCGTATTCATTCTTTCAAGTGCATGCTGTATAAGTTTTTCTAAAATTTGTGTAATAATTTATTAATTATATATTTTATAATAAATATTTATCATTTCAACAAATTATTTTCAACGTGTTGTTAACACCACCGCTGCTAAATCAAGCCTTAAACAGAAGAAAACGACACAAGCAAACCATTATTTCTAAAACATTTGAACTCGGGAGTCGGGAATAGTTAAGTAGCGAAGGTTTTTTCCAAACGCAACGACGGCGCGTTTAAGGCACATCTGTAATTCACAACGTCGGTGATTGAGGACGCGCGGTAAATATCGTGAGACGGAGATAACACAGACTCCAACAGATTACTTTTTCACTCGTCTTCGATGACTTTCACGAGACATCGTCACCGGTACTTTCATTTCGGTTCCAGTACGTTCTTAGATACTGGGACCCGCACAGACATAAAAATACTAAATTATAATTAATAATTAAAAAATTATTCTGGTTAACCTCGTCCTGCCACGTGTAAAGTGTAACCGGTACGTGCGAGTGTGCGACTCCACCGGTACTCCGCTGTCTCTCTCTAGAGTCTAGAGTCTAGTCTCTATCTTTTCATTCTTTTGCATGGTCTAGGGCCAATAATATAACTATATAAGGTGAGATTGGGGTCCACAGCCACTAACCTTTAGCCACGTGTTCGGTGTTTTGCTCTATTTATACACACCGCTTTGGCTTTGTTGTTCCAGTGGAGTAGCAGATTCTCCTTTTGTCGTTTCAGAAGTTAAGATCATTTGTTTTTGTTGAGAGAAAATGTTTATAGAGAAGTTTAACGTCGAGTCTCCTAATGTGAAGTACTCAGAGGGTGAGATCCACTCTGTGTACAACTACGAGACCACCGAGGTTGTTCATGAGAACAGAAACGGGACCTATCAGTGGGTGGTCAAGCCCAAAACTGTGAAATATGAAATCAAGACCGACACCCACGTCCCTAAACTGGGGTCCGTTATTAATTAACTACCTCGTTTTTACCGATTTCGTTTCGTTACTTGATTATTTTATCTGGGCCGTTCTCAAAATCCTGAATTTTAATGCGTTTTCTTGATAGTGTTATGCTCGTTGGTTGGGGAGGAAACAATGGCTCAACCCTCACCGGTGGTGTTATAGCCAACAGAGAGTGAGTTTCTGTACAGTAATGGTGTTTATCGTATGTAATTATATGGAGTTGGGGTGTTTGGTCGATGGGATTGTAACAGGAGTATACTATTTGTTTTAATTAAGGAAATTTGTAAATTTGTTGTATTTGTGTTTTTGTTTTTGCAGAGGAATTTCATGGGCGACAAAGGATAAGGTTCAACAAGCTAATTACTTTGGCTCGCTAACCCAGGCATCGACGATTCGTGTTGGGTCCTTCAATGGAGAGGAAATTTACGCTCCATTCAAGAGCCTCCTTCCCATGGTATATTGATAAAATGTGTCTTCTTTTACTGTTGCATGGTTTAACTTTTCGATGTTTACGTGACGAGAGTTTTGTAAAATCGATCCAGGTGAACCCAGATGATATTGTGTTTGGAGGATGGGACATAAGTAACATGAACTTGGCAGACGCCATGGCCAGGGCTAAGGTCCTGGACATTGATTTGCAGAAGCAACTCAGGCCTTACATGGAGTCTATGGTTCCACTTCCTGGAGTTTATGACCCTGACTTCATCGCTGCTAATCAAGGATCACGTGCCAACAACGTAATCAAGGGCACCAAGAAAGAGCAGGTTCAGCAGATTATCAAAGACATCAGGTACCCTCCTTGTTGGGTTTAATCTGTTTAAAAGGTCTTCCCATTATGGGGGAGCTTAATATTGTCATATGATTATTACAGAGAGTTTAAGGAGAAAAACAAGGTGGACAAGGTTGTTGTTTTGTGGACAGCAAACACAGAAAGGTACAGTAACGTTGTTGTGGGGCTAAATGACACTATGGAAAACCTCTTGGCTTCTTTGGAGACGAACGAAGATGAGATATCTCCATCAACTTTGTATGCCTTGGCCTGTGTTTTTGAAAATGTTCCTTTCATCAATGGAAGCCCACAAAACACTTTCGTTCCAGGTAACTAAACCTCTATGTTCAATGTTCTATAAAAGAGATGACCCTTCAATTGTGTTAAGCATCCAATTTTTCCTCAGGGCTTATTGACTTAGCTATTAAGAGGAACAGTTTGATTGGTGGAGATGACTTCAAGAGTGGTCAGACCAAGATTAAGTCTGTGTTGGTCGATTTCCTTGTTGGTGCTGGTATTAAGGTATACATATAAATACATGCATACATGCATACATATATATATAGACTTTATAGGAACTTACTTGTTGAACCTGAACTGAATTAATTATGCAGCCAACATCAATAGTTAGCTACAACCATTTAGGAAACAATGATGGGATGAATCTTTCTGCACCTCAAACTTTTCGTTCTAAAGAGATCTCCAAGAGTAACGTTGTGGATGATATGGTCTCAAGCAATGCTATTCTCTATGAGCCTGGAGAGCATCCTGACCATGTTGTGGTCATCAAGGTAAAAAAGGATTTAACTCGAATCTTCTCCAGATTTAGGTTCATCGTTTAGTCTTTGGAGTTTCTGGTTTAAGTGGGTTGGTTCTTGTGTAGTATGTGCCATATGTGGGAGACAGCAAGAGAGCTATGGATGAGTACACATCAGAGATATTCATGGGTGGGAAGAACACTATAGTTTTGCATAATACTTGTGAGGACTCTCTCTTGGCTGCTCCAATCATCTTGGATCTTGTGCTGCTTGCAGAGCTCAGCACTAGAATCCAGCTTAAAGCTGAAGGAGAGGTGTGTTAAAGCTTTTGTGTTCCCTTTTTTATTTTTCTCCATATTTGATTGTTATTTAGATTAACCTAATGAAGTTTTATGGATTTTGTTAAATACAGGGCAAGTTTCACTCTTTCCACCCTGTGGCTACCATTCTTAGTTACCTCACCAAGGCCCCTCTTGTGAGTCCCACCTTGTGCCTTTTAAGTGACATGTGAACTGACTTTTAGATCACCCTTTTAGTTATTTTTGGCAATTGTACATCCTGCTTAGCCATTTTAGTAATTATGACAAGAGCTCATGACTTGGTGTGTGTTAAATGATTATAAAAACAGGTTCCTCCGGGCACTCCAGTGGTTAATGCACTGGCAAAGCAGCGAGCAATGCTTGAGAACATACTGAGAGCTTGTGTTGGTTTGGCTCCTGAGAACAACATGATATTAGAGTACAAGTGAACAGCAGATGGTAGAAGAAGAAGAAGAAGAGTAGTCCAGAAATTTAGATGCATTTCCCTCCTTACTGCTCTTTGTTTTCGTTTTTGTTTTTGGTTTTTGTCTTCCCATTTAGTGTAATGATTATTCAATGTGAATGGTGTTTAGTTATTCTAGTCTTTTGATCTCTACCGCTCCTTACAGAACCAAAACATTAGATTATCTTACAATTCAACAAGAACTACGCGCACAATTCATATGTGGTTGAATGTACTTTCGGCGAAAGTACATTTATGAGTGGCGGGGATGATGTGCTTAATGATCGCTCTGATTCCATAAATGTGGAGCACTCCTAGTGGTCCCATAATACTTTTTCATGTTAAAATGAGAATGTTTTTGATGTTCCAACTAATTAAGTTAGGCCAATGAAAATGTATCCATAATAATATAATATAAAGCACCATGAAAATCTTTAAATACAATTTAGTTAATAATATTCATATCACTGAATTTTTAAAAATTATATATTAAATTTTTTAATTTTATTAAAATTTTAACCTATTTTATAATAGTCTAATACCGATTGCATCTTTTAAACCTTAAATATATTATTTTATAAATTTAACTTTTAATTTGGTTTTTAAAATAATTGCACAAGTTACTCCGACTTGCGTCATCCTTGCTTTATTACGTATAGGCAAAGGTACATTAACAGAAAGAGTAAAACATTACATCTTAGAATCTCGTATTAAAAAAATCACAATATATGAAAGTATTATATATTTATGGAGCTTTTGCCTGTTCATTTTGGTTGCTTGCACGATTAAGTAGCAAACTAAAGACCGTTTTCTCATGTCAAACATCCAACAAAAGACCATTACAAGTGCCTTTCTTTGTTTTATTTCATCAAAACTGGATGATAACATTGCTATATAACACTGATAGTGATCGTCTCCAAATTTTAAGTTCAGATTAATTCACCAACAATTTCAATTTTAAATCTTATATTTAATATGGAATGTCACTTTTTTTAAAATATAAAATTTATAACAAAGTTCTCTCTTTTTATCTCTCTACAAACAAAAACTTACGTCGTTTTTTCTTTTATATCACAAAATAAATTTTTATGCATCTACCTTGTATCTTCAGCATCGCCTCATTCACAATTGTACATAGTTATAGAGAGTTACATAATCTCTATATACGGTCGTGCATCTTCACACAAATATGTACATAATTGTGTATGTCTTCACCTCTTCACACTTTTTTCATACATTTACAGAGAATTGCATGATTAAGCCGTGTAAGTTAAGATATAAACGTGTAACACTCTACACGAACCTTGTATCTCTCTCGAAGAGATTTTTTTTATCTTTTCTTCACTTGTTTGTCATTCTTATGAATCATAAAGCCTTCTGCAATCTTCCAAAGTCTTAAAATTGGACTAAACACTAAACACTAAACATAAACATATATATATATATATAGACACACACACAAAATGCTTGATAATTGATAATATGCTATTAATATTTTCTTGCTATTGGGCATCGTGAGCATTTACGGACTCTCGTGACCTTCATTGATATTGCTCCTTTCTTTCGTCTCGTCTTGTTTTATCTGCTCTTCTCTGCATTCTAGACTACAAAATGCCGTATCACCCCTGCAGATTAATTAAGAACCACCATAAAGAAAAAATAAAACAAATTGTCAATCAGATTAAGAAAAATAAAACATAAAAAACCAAGAACAAAAAAGAGTTTCTTGAATGAATTTGCTCCAGGCGAGCTTAACTTAACACCAAAGCTGAAAGAGACTTGAGAAAGAACATGAATTTCGATCTACCAAAACCTTGTTAGTTGTATATAGCTAATCTTATTATAAATAAGCCTAATCGATTTCAGGTTTAGGCCACCGATGACTGGCCACGAACTTGTTCGGGCCTTACGTCAGACCCGAACTCCTGTAAAATGTTCAGGTCTTAAGATCCAAGATATGCAATATTGTGAGCATTACCTATACATGTAAATATCTTCGGCAGGAGTCAAGCGGCGTTGACAAAGGCCACAACTTGTCAGGAAATGAGCTGTCTCAACAGAACCACAGCAGTTTTTCCGGTGGTGGTATCTGGGAGACAGCACCATGGAAGCTAAGTACCGTTGCTGATCATCACGACATATTAGTTTATTACCAATACTGTTTTCAGTCAGATTCATGGACTGCCCTCCTTCTCCTCCTTCTTCAGGACCATCATCAGACATCGGCGGCGACTCTATAACGTCGTCAAGGAGAGCAGTCATGCTTGTGGTCCTTCTGATGGGTGGTCGTGAACGCTTTCCGAACAGCATAATGGATGTCCTTGGATTGAAAGCAAACAGCAGAGGAAAAAAGGGACAGGGTTTTAGAGAGGACATGCAATGAGCGAAAATGTTGAGAAACAGAAAAGAGAATTAGAGCAGATAATAAAATAAAATTGTAGGACAATAAGAGCGAATCTTGGCCGTTGCTTGCGGGCGCCGTGTACTAAGAACACCACCACGTCACGCTTCTTCTTCTTCTTTTTTGTCTTCTCCTTTGCTTTCACCCCTCTATTTCTTATAATAATAATAATAATAATAATAATGAGTAAAAATATAAAATCTTTCTTAAAATTTAAAAAAATTTGAAAATTTTAATCTTTGGAAAAATTTTAATTTTCAATTTTCTAAAATAAATTTTCTCTAAATTCTGGTTAAAAATAACAACAAAACATACGAAATATAAATATAAGACACAAATTAATAAAATTTCACTAATATAGTAACTTAAAAATATTTCGACAAAAGACTCACACCCAAGTTCTATAGTTTTGAGTTTGCTATTCTGATTATGATTTTCCTAACTCCAGAGGGAAAGATTCTTCCTTTTTTGACCGGTTGTGGACGAGGAGGGATTCAAACCCCCGACACCGTGGTTCGTAGCCACGTGCTCTAATTCTCTGAGCTACAGGCCCCACCACGACTCCGCTAAATCTGTTCCTAGGAGTATCCTAAAAAAGGAAACTTTCCTCTTCCCACCCATTTTGAGTTAAGAAGATGCGAAGGCGCCTCTCTCTCTCTCTAAGAATGACGCGTTTTGAGGTACTCAGCTTTTAGACTTGTTTTGAATAAATTAAATTTGATTTAAATTGACAATTTACAATAATTTTAATAACTTATTAATTTGAGTAGACTTTAATTAGTTTAATTCAAGTTTAAGAACAAAATTAAATCATTCTAAGAGTAATATTTGATGAATTCACGTGTGATATTTATATCGCATGTGTTTTGTCATTTTTTAACCGAAATTTGGGAGAATTAATTTTTTAAAAATTTTAAAAATAAATAGTTTTTTTTCTAAATTTTTAAAAATTAAAAATTCTTAATTTTTTTAACTATTTGAGAATTTCATGTCTTTTATTTAACAATATTCTATACATCACTTTATATGCATATTATTTATTTCTTCCTTTATCTATATATTTATTTTATGTTATGGATACTAATATTATTTGCTTAATACCTAATTAGTATTTTTCTCAAGAAAAAAGTTCAATGGTATATGAGTCATCCATAACATAGAACAAGTGTTTGGATAAAAAAGCACAGAGAAGTTAGAAATACCATCTAAAAGATGTATATCAATTGGTCTCTCATATTTTCACTTATAAATTTGAGTTGCAATAGAAGAAATTATAATTCTATCAATTGAAAATAAAATATGATAAATTTGTAAATATTAACTTAATTTTAAGTGAAGTACTCATTAACCAAATTATTCAAAATACATTTTTTTGTAAGTTACTATTTGTAGTGTGCATCCTGTGGTGAATTCCATGTTATCAAAAGAAAGTTTTGAGAAATAAGAAGTAATCTTTTTCCTAAAATTTATATTATTATGTTTGATTCATTTTTTTGAGTAGTTAGGAAAGTAAAAACTTTCCCAATCTAGGGAAAATAGTAGCACTTTCCTTGGATTCTAA
>JANQAP020000525.1:546353-562912 GCA_026874005.2 Erythroxylum coriaceum
ACAGACTGTACATCTGATGTATAAACTGTTGAGTTTGAGTAATGAAAAGAGGAAGATTTTGGTTTTAAAAATCTTGTAATTTACAGTTACTGGTTTTATTATTTAAATGTATGTGATGCCATGTGGAGTTTGTAAAGATTGCACGTAGCGCTCCCTTATCTTAGGACATGTGTCGAAATGACCTACGTGCGTCCCGGTGCGTACCCTAAGGTAATGGGGTGTTACAAAAAACGAGCCGAACTGGGCAGGCCTGGTCATTATTGACATCCATAATAAAAAGTATGTAATAATAAAGTTATATTTAAAAAATATCAAAGCTAATTACTAAATTTAGCAAATTATTGATTTAATAATATAGATAAGACAAAAGGGATATGTCAGTATTTTTCAAAAAAAAAAGTTCAATAGACAAATATTATTACATGTTGTTATACATAAGAAGATATCGTGTAATTGTTTTAATTAAAATTATTTTATGATCTTGTAAGAAAATGCTATTATAAAGTTGTATGATTCATTTAGGAATGACAATCATGGTAGTCCAAAATTAATAACTACATTGGAGTTGATCAAATTTGTAGTTGATATTGAATTTAAAAATTAATTAAAAATTGAATAATTATAACTTATTCTTTTAAAATTACTTTGTTTTAATTTAATTGCTTGAAAAGACGTTGTTTTGATATATTAATATATAAATTTAAGGCAAACAATGTTATTTAAATTAAATTTGAATTATTAATAAAATAATTTGGCCGGTTTAGTATCATTCTTTCTCTATCTAATAGAGGACATTAAACTTTAGATAACAATGGGTTGAGCTTTGATCGAAAATTTTAGGCCAGATCTTAAGTTCGACTTGAGTTTGACGCCCAACTTGAGCTTTATCGATTCGAGACATTTGGCTCGAGCCCAACTTAATTGGAATTAGAAAATTCAAAGTTCCATCAAACCCAACGCTACCTGATATATATTTATTAAAAATGTTAAAATTTGAATATCACTTTACTCAAAACAACATAATTTTTTTAAAAATTTTTAAACTTTAAATTAGGTCAAGTTCGAGTTTAAACCTATTGACTTAGGACCATATCGGACTAAATTTATTCACCAAGTCTACATTAAACCTCAAATTTTAATGATACGATCATGGACCCCTTAATGGGAGTTTCAAGAATAAAGGACAAGTTTCTTTTTTGGGTTAGCTCACGAGGTGTTTAAAGAGGGTCTCAATTATGAGAAGACGCTTTGAAGCCATCCACATTCAGATTAATCTCCACTGGCACCGGGTCAGCCCTTAAGGAGTAAAGTGTTGGTCAAACAAGTCTCTCCATTCTTAGGACTCAAACTCGAAACCTCTAATTAAAGAATGAGAGTGCTAAACCATTCACATCAACTATATTTGGTTAAAAGACAAGGTTTTCAACATCAGCAGCAATGGCTTTTTGACGTACAATGCAGGTTAAGAAGCGTAGTACAGTACCTGGCTGGACACAGACACTGCAGCATATACTTCTTAAATTTGGGTTTAGATCCCTTTTTCTCAATTATCCTTTTTAACTATATTTTTAATTTTACCCCAAAATGATATTTTTTATATCTATTTACATATAAAATGAAGTTATTTTGAGATAATCGAGATAGAAAATTCCTCTTATGCCCTTATATCTATTGGGGATCAAAAGTTGAGAAACTTTTTTCTTTTTCTTCTTACCATCCTTCGAACACATGACCATGGGCAAGCCCAAATGATCCGGTTCATAGCCATCGGAGCAGCTGGAAAGATGGTAAAGGTTGAGAAACTTTGATTCAGTTTCTTGCATGTCATTAACTGTATCGTGATGATGACACGACAGAACAGTAACTACACGCTGAGAAAAACTTGGAGACTTCCTGGAAGAAGAGCAACCACAAATGTAACAGGACCAATCTTAGCAAATGAAATGACCTGTTTTACGAACCCACATAAAAGTGAACAATAAAAGTGAAGCAGGTGATTTGTTCCTTATACTTAAGCTATCTGATCAAATTTTAGTTGATACATGAAGTTTAAAAAAGGTTTATTAACACGCAATCTTAGGTTATTTCTGCAATTTAATGCTGTGCAGGGCTTTAATAACATGCTATTTACAGTGTCCTAGTTTCTTGAATTGAAAGTCTGCTTTTAATGGATTCTGAGTCTCCAACTTTGGCCACACTTACTTGGTGTTGGGACACAGTTTCTGTGGCATACATCATTTTCATTCTGCTATTTTGAGTTAAAAGTTGGTAGTAAATGTCATCTTAAAGGTCCTTACATTGGTTAAGGAGTGGGCGCCCATCTAATGAACTGAATCTGAAAACGAAAACTGCTCAAGTTTGGTTGAACTTAACCTTAAAGCCCATTCTGTGCAGCTTTACCAAACTGTGGAATACAGTCCCACAAATTTGGTAATTGATCGGTCCAACAAGTTGGTTTAAGAACTCACAATTTTAAGAGGTTACTTAAGAATTAAAATTACTTTAAAAGTTTTAAAAACAAAATTAACCAAATTCTTTATTTAACTATAATTAATTGGCCTGTGGGATGATTTATTTAAATCATATAATTTATAAATTATTCACATATAATTAATTTTCATCTAAAAGATAATTATTACAACTTTTATTGTTATTAAAAAATAATTAAGACATGCATAATTTATAAATGTAATAAAGATAATAGTTTTGGTCTGAATTATTCGACTCCAGTTAGGGTAACTCAAAGCTCAAATTTTTCAAAAAACTGATTTTTTATTTTTTAAAATTAAAAATATATACTTAATTGAACCTAAACGAGTTTTGGATCGAACCCAAGACCGATCATAAAATTTCGGACTAGGTTCGGACTTAAGTCCGACGTGGCCCATTGCTACTGTTACAAATAATTGACTTCTTAAATTTAACAAATAAATTTGGAGAAGCATGCTTTAATGCTGCGATAATTTACTATTAGTCCATATATTTTATTAATTCAATGCTAGAGCTCTTAATATTGTGTAATCATCACATAATCTTATTTGTTATATTTTATTAATTTTATATAAAATGAAATAATATTTAAATATTTAATTCCTAATACGACATGAATTAAAAAATAATAAAATATGTAAAAAAAATTTGTAATAATTAATTAATATTATAAGAATATAAATGTTGATTTCTTTACTCAAATTAAATTTAAAAATGTTTAAATTGGTCCTTAAGTGTCATTAGGGGTTGGGTTCAGGCACATAAATCCAACCAACTCTTGAGGTTAACTTAAGAACAATTCTCCACATTCCTACGCACAACAGCCCAGGGGGCTTTGCTGATCTAACATGCCTCAATGTACTAGGTACCATAACAAGAAACACAAACCAAATAACAGTATCTTACGATCCCCTATTTAACATTTTCATTTTCTTACCGAAGATGCTTTTTCTATGATGTTATATAGCATCCACCATTTCTCCGAATACATCGCCGTTGGCTTTCACACTCAGGCCACAAAATCATGATCTCAAAGCTTTTTTTCTTTGGGTAGTTCATTCGGTTTCAAATTGCTCTTCCGGGATCGTTAAGAGGATTTCTTGCTGTGTGTTTTTTGTATTTTTCTATTTGTTTCTCTCGATTTTCGGTGAATCTCTTTGTCAGTTCCTGGATTCTTGCCGTACACATACGTGAACTAGCGTCAGCAGTAGTAAGTCCTAGGTAGTAGCTTCTGTCATTATATACGGCTAGCAATTCAGCGGGTAGTGGGTACACGCATACGCATCAGTACGTATAATTAGCTATTTAGCACTTCAAGTTCGGACACATAAAAGAGTTCGAACTTCGAAGGTTTGCGTTTCAGTTGAGTACTAAACTGAGTTCTGGTCGTGGGGTTTGCGAGATGGGCAATTGTCAAGCCGCAGAGGCAGCGACAGTGGTAATTCAACATCCGGGAAACAAGATCGAGAGGATTTACTGGTCAGTGAGTGCTCAAGAAATCATGAACTCTAATCCAGGTCACTACGTGGCACTTGTGGTGACATCACCAAATATGAGGACTGAGAACGGGACGCCGTTGAAGCAACTCAAGCTTCTTCGACCTGACGACACATTGCTTATTGGTCAGGTCTTTCGACTCGTCAGTTTTGAAGGTAAATATCTCATTTTTCTCGGTACTTTATGAATGTGGGTTCCTGAAAGTTTGAAACTTTTTAAGATTTTTTTTAAGAGCAAGTTGTTTTCTTGTTTCAGATGTTATGAAAGAGTTTACTGCGAAGAAGTGTGTGAAACTGGGGAAGTTGCTGAAGAACAGCGGCGGGCTTGGAATGGAAATGAAAAGGGAGGACTCGGTCGGGTCAGACCCCAACCCGGTCCGTGAACCAGAGAAAGACCATTCAATTAAGGTAATAACAAAAACTCCAACTAGTTGTGTTGACCGGTAGGCATGACTCACGACATTAATTTTGTTAGAGAGGGACAGAGTATCCCTCTGTTTTCTTTGTCACTTCAGCTCATAAATGGGGATCTAAGCATGTTCTAAATTTCAAACTTATCGTCTGAACTTGGAACAATCTGCAGCTTTGTTTTAAACAACAGATCTCGAGGCGTACTTTTTTAGGCATTGAAGTTTTTTATAACGTTGGGATTTTTCTTAAAAGCAAGGATTTTCAGTTCGCTATTACAAAAACTAAACTTTGAAAGCCAAGGTGGGTGAATCTGATGGAGAAAAAAACATTCCTGACTTGGTAGATCAAGTTGATATCTTGCATGCAATATGAACGGTCGTAAGATGCCAGATAAAAGACCAGAGCTGCTTCTTAGCTTTTTGTAGGTGGGTCTCATGTAGGGATTATGTTCCTTGCATGGTTCGTACGTGTTAAAGTAAACTTGTCTTGTTTCTGCAGCCTCGTCATGAATTTGGGAACTGGATTTTGTTTTAACGTATTTCGTTCTTGCATTATTGCCTAACTTTCATGTTTTTAACTTCAAAGCTATCTTCATACATTTCAACTTTACAACTTTCATAAGTACTGGAAATTAACCTAGGAAAGGGCACCAAGAACAAGAATTAGTGCTCGGTGTTGCTTAAGTCTGAGATGTCACTATCTTAACGGTGCACGGGCGTTTCCTTTTTCAGGCGGAGCAGGAACATCTCCGGCTGAGAGGCAATGGTGGCAGTGGGAGCAGTAACGGTGGCAGAGTAGTGGGAAGGCAATATAGTGGGCAATGGAAGCCAGCCTTACAGAGCATTTCAGAGCTTGGAACTTGAAAACACCTCGTCACTACTAATGCTAGTAGATATCTTTCATCTGAAAAATAATGACAATGCACCTGTCTGTCTTTTACCCGCATTCTCTTTCCATGAATAAAACAAGAAGGTCGTGCCAATGCTTTCACTCTTTACCGTCTCTCTCTTTTACCCTTTCCTTTTCTTAGGTTTATTTATGCTGGTCATTTTGACACCTATAATATGACTAATATCGCTTTTAACTGTACTTGTAGCTTACTTCAAGTATAGGCTTTAAGAAATTATGATCACAACTTTGGAAGCTTTTGACCCATTTAGATACAAGTTCCGAACTTTTGACATTTGAAGGTTCACGAGTTATATGTCAGAATTACAAAGCCAAAGATTCTCTTCTTTACATAACTAATTTAGACGGAATAAAAAGTTTGGTCTCAACTTAGTTCAATTTCAAGATTTTGGATTTGAGTATTCAAACTTAATCCAATTTAACAATGAAACAAAAATTTCGGTCTATTGCTGTCCACTATAAGCCATGTAACACAATGGAACACTAATACCTAAGGGTAGGGCTCTAGACTCTACCCTTATTAAAAAATTTTAACATGGTATTAGAATCAAAGAAGATCTTGGCCTACTATTTGCCCCAAAAGGGATCCATTATTTAAGCAACTAAAAAAGAAATTGAAGCTGGGGATTGGGACTGGGGGAAGCTTCAACCTCTGCTACCAGAGGAAAAGCTAGAAGAACTACGAGCTATCCCCCCACCGAATGAAATCATGGGCTCGGATAGGATTCTCTGGAAATGGACCTCCCACGGGAGATTCACAACTTCATCTGGCTATGACTCACTCTGCAATCATTCATGGGATCCTAAGGAGACTTACTGGAACTTAATTTGGAAATTAAGGACACAGGAACCAGTCAAACTGTTCCTATGGAAGGTTATCAAGCAAGCCCTATGGTCTAACTGCAGAAAGTATAAATGCAAACTCATTGATAGTCCGCAATGCCACCTCTGTAGTGAGGCCGAAACATCTCTACATATCCTTAGAGACTGTTTCTGTAGCAAAACAACTTGGAGGAGCATTAGCCACAACCTCCCATCAGGTTTATGGACAAAATGTTCCAGCAAGCAGTGGATTCTAACTAACTTATCCTTTTCCTTTTTGCAGGAAAACATCCCGTGGAACATTTGGTTCTCTACCACATGTTGGAAGCTCTGGAATGCTAGAAATACTGAAACACATCGCAGTCCAACCACAACCGGCATTCAATTACTGAATCAAATCAAAGGTGCTATCAAGGAAATAAGCTGGAGTTTCAGACTGAACTTACCCCCAGATGCCTCTGCTCCATCAAGAGACACAACCTCCCCTCTAGCTACCCCTGTAAGTTGGACACCCCCGCCTGAAACCTACTACAAACTGAATGTTGACGCGGTAGTCTGTAGGCCAACCCACAAAGCAGCAGTGGCAGGTGTGCTTAGAGACAGTACTGGAACCTGGCTTCTGGGATTTCAAAAGAAACTGGGAAGATGCAATGTTATACAGGCCGAATTATGGGCAATCCTAATCGGCATGCAACTAACATGGGATTTCGGAATCAATAAGGTGCTTATTGAGTCAGATTGTCTCGACGCAATCGATCAATTAAATCAAGAAGGTTCACCCAATGCACTCACCGGTATTTGGCCATTAGCAACAAGAATCTTGCACACTAGTCGCTGCTACGGGGACATCTCCTTCAAATACTGCAACAGGCGGGCAAACTCAATAGCAGATTCAATGGCGAAACAAGCCCTCGGAAACGACCATTTCTCCACCATCCTGCTCGACCGACCACCCCAAGACGTCTATCTTGCCATAACGCATGAACAACCGCCCATGCGTCCTATCGCCTCCACCGACGACTTTTCTGGGCGTATTCTTGCTCAGCCGCAGTACTTCCTCACCAACTACCAATCGCAACCCTCCTCCGCGGGGGACGCCTCAGCCGACGGGGGCTCGGGGAATATTTTTGCCCAATCCCGAACCCCCACCATCACTCGAAAATCTCCTTTTTGACATGATCTCCTGAAACATTTTACCCTAGCTACTGAAATAGGCACGATTGCTCCTTGTGCGCGTTGCCCCATCTCTCATCGTTTTGACCCTCTTAATAGAGCCGCTTTGTAATTTCCCCTTTGGCTTCCACGCCTCCTTTATATTTAAAAGAAAAAAAGTTGGACATGTATCCCTGACGCCTGAAATTGGGCCTAATCATATCTAAATAAGAAGTTTCGTATTTAAACTTTGTGTTAATATTGTGAAAATATTTAATTAAGAAATATGAACAAATTTGCTTAGTAAGAATTCTAGTTGTTCTTATCAATGATTAAGAAATTCAACCGGTTCGGTTGATTCAACTGTAAAATTTTAAATCATCCAACTTTTTAGTTTAATTTATTTTAATAATTCTTATTATTAAAAATCAGTCAATTTATTAATTAATTAGTCAATTTATATAAATTAATAAGTTCTTATAAATCAAAATAAATCAATTAATTTTCATTTAATAATATTTTTCAGTTAAACTTTAAATTTTTTAATAGGTAAGGACAATCTCTTTTAATCATATTTCAAATTCTTTAATCTAATATAGTTGACCTTTTTAAACCTTAAATCTCTTGTCTTATTGGTTTAATTTCCGGTTCGATTTTTAAAATATTGGTTCTTATTGTCTATCTTTATTTTCAGTTAAACATTGTAACATTTTAAATGAGAAACTTAATCAAGTCTTTAACCATGAAATCTTATATTAAAACCTTTTAACCATATGCTACTGAACAAAACTTGGCGATGAATATGCCTCGCAAATTAGAATATTAGTGTGTGTCTCTATATATATATACAATGGATAAGAATTGATATGATTAAAAATAAGATGAATGCCATGAAGGAAAAAATAAAATTAATTAAAAATAAAGTGATAATTACACAATAAAAAGAAACATTAATGACCAAAAGTCTGTACATGACTCATTCTCTTTTGTAAGTTGTACCATTTAAATTCTTATAACGAAGGGTACCATAATTAAAGATGAGCTTTATCATTCTCAAAAGTGGTTGCGAAGTATATGGTTTGGGATGAATCATTGTAATAAGTAAGGACAAGAGTTCGTTAAAGTAGTTGGACTGTCACGAACTGTAACTCAACGGTTTTTTATTCACCTCCTGGCTGTCCCGAAAACATTGGCACCAAAATCTCATCTCTGTAACAAATCATAAAACTTTTTTATCTTCGTTATTTGTCACCAATATACATAATTCATTGAGTTTATGTTTAAAGAAAAGGGAAAAAAAAAACCATCAGATGTCATGATCAGAGAGAACCCAGAAACTCGTTTCCATTCAATCACAGAGTTTCCATCAAAATTCTCATATTAGTTTCTTGTTATTTTGCAAGAAAAGAAAAGGGTTGATACAACTTTTTGATTCGTTTTTACTGAATACAATAATTAATGAATGACCTCAATACAGAAATGACCAAAGCAAGTAGCCCTCCTCATACACCTGACAATTCTGTGAAGAATGACAAGAAAAAAAAGGTATTGTTCGATCTCAGTAGTGTTATTATTGTATTTTTTTCGTGTTCTTCATCAGTTTTATTCTTATGCTTATGGTTGTGCAGTCTATAATTCCCAAGATTTTTGGGAAAAGCAGCAACAGAGGAGGCTCCAATGAGGATGTGTCAGGATCAGACAGTGATGGAGTTTCTGCAGGTATCGTATGAGTTCTTTTCTTTTCTCTTCTTTTTTTAATTTTTGGTTTCACTTTCATATATTATATCAAATACTTAATTTAAAATTTTTAAATGAATTTTTTTTGCTAGATGACCACAAAAGGGTAGAACCAAGAGGAAAAGAATTTGTCGACCCTTCTCCCAACACTGCCAAAAGAATCTCAGGTTCATACGTTAATTATCAATATTAGCATTATGATTATTAATGATTATCATAACAATCTCTTGTTCTTGCTAAGAAACGATTGATCTAATCATATTATCATTAATCATATTGCTAATATATTATATTAAATACGTAATTTAAAATTTTTACTGAATTTTTTCGCTAGATGACCACAAAAAGTTGGAACCAAGAGCAAAAGAATTCGTCGAGCCATCTCCTAACACTGGCAAAAAATTCTCAGGTTCATATGTGAATTATCAATATTTTAACAAACAGTTTTTGTATTTTTATGATTATTAATTAGTGATTATTGTAATAATCTTTTACTCAGAAATAATTGATCTAATCATATTTGCATTAATCATGATGCTAATATATTTCATTGTGACCAATTCCTTGCAGGAAGAAAGGAGAGTAGTCCAGATATTGAAGGCCTAAACTTATCGAACTTTGAACAATCCTTGACACCAGAAACAGAAATTAAAGAATTTAGGTATACAAAATGATTCTTATTGCTATTGTATCTTCTTCTTGTTTTTTGTTCGTGCGATTTGTCTGACATCTAAATGGATGAATTTCGGCTTCTAGGTTATCCGTTGCAACATGGAATGTAGGAGGCAAGGCACCTGATTGCGGAATCAATCTTGAAGAGTTTCTGCAAGTTGAGGGTTGTTCAGATATATATATCTGTGGGTATGATGTCTAAAATTAGCTAAAATTGCAAGTTATATTGAAAATGACTTCAACATGAATTAGGTAATTTTATGGTCTTAATTAATAAATGCTGTAGCTACAAGGAACAACGTTAAAGGTAAAAAAAAAACATAAAAACTCCTTTATAGTCATATTCATTCTAAAAATCACATTTATTATTTTAAAATCTTTAAAAATATTTTATAATATTATAAATTTTAAGAAAACAATCACATTTTTATTCAAGTATTTTAACATAAGTTATCTTATGACTAATTGTTAATTATATATCAAATGAATACATTTTAGTACAATCGAGTTATAATTTTACCATTTTCATTTAAATAAGTTGATAGACACATAACAAAAGATCACTTCTTAGATTGCTAATATTATAAAACATTTTAAAATAATTTAAACTAATATGATGTTTAGAGATATTAATGCAGAAGATGAGAAAACTATGATTTTTGATAATTCATGATAAGAACTTCAATTTAGCAACTCTAAGTTGTCATCAAGAACATGTTGTAGCAGACAAGTTGCCTAAATTAAAGTATGTCCAATTTCAGGTTTCAAGAAATTGTTCCACTAAGTGCCGGAAATGTATTGGTGATTGAAGACAATGAACCTGCTGCAAAATGGGTGGCTCTCATAAACCAGGCACTAAACAGGTCACAACATGACATTCTCTCCTCCGGTGAATTAAGTCCTAAATCAAAAGTTTCCGGCAATAACAATAACCACCACAACAACAAGGACTCGAGAACTCATAACTTGTTCCACAAACCTTCTCTTAAAGTCCTGAGTAGGAATTTAAGGGCAGACAGTAGCGTCCTGAAGATGTGTAATTGTCCTTTAGAGTATCAAACCAAAGAAAGGTGTAGAGGTAGAAAAGTCAGCAAAGTCAGCGAATCCATGATTAAAGTAGATTCTTCATCAGCAGATCAGGATGGTCAAGAGATCAATGCTAGTGACCAGCTATGTCTGACCAATTTCCCTACGTCACCTCTGACTTATAACCTGATTGCAACTAAGCAGATGGTTGGTCTTTTCCTTTCAATATGGGCAAGAAAGGAGTTGGTGCCTCACATTGCTCATCTTAGAATCTCTACCATAGGTAGAGGAATAATGGGTTGTCTTGGCAACAAGGTAAGGATTTTTAACTAGAATCTTTTAGAGATCAGTTCTGTTCTTATGTAGTGTGCCTTGTTATTGCAGGGATGTATATCTGTAAGCATGTCATTGCATAGAACCACCTTTTGCTTCGTCTGTAGTCACTTAGCTTCTGGGGAAAAAGAAGGTGATGAGATAAAGAGGAATGCTGATGTTGTTGAGATACTCAAAAGCACACAATTCACCAAAATTTGCAAGCATTCAAAACGACCAGCTCCTGAAAGAATAGAAGATCATGAGTATGCTAATTATATTTTCTTCTTCTTTTTTTTAGATTATTTTATGTTGATCCCTCCTGCTCTATTGGCAGTCGTGTAATTTGGCTTGGAGACTTGAATTATCGCGTGGCCTTAAGCTATGAGGAAACAAAAGTTTTACTAGAAGATAATGATTGGGATACTCTTTTGGAGAAGGATCAGGTTTGTTTTTTATACCCTTTTATAAGAACAAAACCGTGACATTCTTGCATATCTAAATCTCAATATTATTTTTTATGATCATTTTATATTCTAACATTATTAAAATGGTATTTATTACAAGTAAAAATAGTATTAAAAATAACAATACATATTAATTTATATTTCTTATGAAGTGTTAAAGACCAAATTTCACTTTTAATATCATCACCTAATAAATTTATATTGTCTATTTATTATATCACACATACTAAATTAATAGTCTAATTATTAAGAAATGATAAAAACCTAACCTATTAGCGTTGAGGGTATTACTTAACCTATTTTCATTGAGGGTATTATTAAAAATGTCAAAATAGAAAGTGTTACTATAAATAACAACATGACTTACTTATACGTTCTAGAAAATATAATAATAACATGGATTTATTTATACATTTTAGAAAATATATGTAACAAATTAACTTGATGTGGAGAGCAGTTAAATTTAGAAAGAGAAGCAGGAAGGGTGTTTAATGGGTTCAAGGAAGGAAAGATCATGTTTGCTCCAACTTACAAGTATTCCCAGAACTCAGACTCATATGCTGGAGAAAATGCCAAATCCAAGAAGAAAAGGAGAACCCCTGCATGGTACACACATTACATTAAATTCATATTAAAAACAAGCGTATGAATTTTGATTATCATCAAGTGATAAAAAGGAAAACATTGTAAGCTAAAAGTTATGAAAAAACTTTTCAGGTGTGACAGGATACTTTGGCGTGGAAATGGCATCGAGCAATTGTCCTACATTAGAGTAGAGTCAAGATTTTCTGATCACAGACCAGTTTGTGCGCTATTTGCTGTGGAGGTTGAGATGAGGAATAGGAATGTGAACAGGTTCAGAAAAGGTTACTCTTATGCTGCTGCGAGATTAGAATATGACGACTGTACACCTCAGAGGCATAGCTTTTATGGGGTCTAATCGAAACCCTGAAATTAAGTTGCATTCTATGAAACTTCATGCAAAAAAGAAAACTATGTTCACTTGTTTTTGTGTTAAATGTCTATTCACACATGCTTTAAGAGTATAATTAAAATAATAATGAGAAAAATATTATTACAATATGAAATTAAGAAAAAATTAGTATAAAATAGGAATGTTATCGCAATATCAGTAAAGACTTGCTTTTCTAAATCTTATGGAAAGTGAAATTAATTTTTTTTTAATATTATAAACATAAAAAAATAATATAATATTTTTTAGTAAAAATTTATTTATTTAATAATAATAACTTAAAATTACAACCATTTCATTGATTTCGAGTCCATAAGAAAGAGAAATTTAATTGCATAATAAAGATCAATATTGATTATTTCAGGACTTATCCTAATCTTCACTAGTTTCTTAACATTTTTTGAAGATCATAAAAAATAAAGGTTTCTACTTTCATTCATCATAACCCAACTCCCAAATTGAAGTTTCTTCTTGATCAAGTAAGTTTACTATGTCTACTAGTGCATCTTCAATTCCACCAGGCCAGTAGGTTGAATAGTCATTGATGCTGTTGGTGCTGCAACGTTCTCCAATGTGTGCCATGTGTTGAATATCAAGGAGGTCATTGGCATTTGTTAACTCCATATTAACCCAATCAATAGCACCTAAACCTTGTGTTGGATTCCCACTGGTTGCGGAGATCTGAGGGCCAATCAGTGGTTGGTTAAAGAAGGAGAGAATGCTTCCAGATGAATCAGAGTTCCCATCATTCGTATCACTTTCTTCAACAATGTATGGATTCTGGGTTTTGTCTTCTGTTCTTGAAAGATCTACAAAGGCCCTGCAGAGTTGTTTTTGATGGGAATTGAAGCTTCTTCCAGGATTTAGATTTCCAACTTTGCCCTTCCCATTAGATTCATACTTCCTCTTAGAGCTTCTGATCTCTGTGGAATCGTTGTCTTTTTCCTCCTTATCTTCTTCTTCTTCAGAGGTTGAGATTCTGAGGCATCTTTCTGTCTGCTGCAAGAGAGCTTCTTCTTGATTTATAACCTTGGACCAAGTCACAGTTTCTTTTGCCGTCATCTTATCTTGCAAGCACTTGGATTGCTTAACCAATCTTCTCATACGATCCGAATCAGGCAACATATGCTTGATTACAGCAGCCAAAACACTGACCTTCCAAGCTTTCTTAAGAACGTGCGGTTTCTTATAAGGAGGAGGACCATGTTCTTGTGACGGTCCTTGCTCACCCCACCAATTCTCTCCTCCTGTTGGCCACCATGGGGGAGCTAAACCCCTCTCCAATGGAAATCTTCTTTGTGGTGGGATACAGTGTTGCATAAGAGCAGAAAGAAGAGAACCTAAAGTAGTATCTTGCAAGTCATGAAGTAGATGCATATATGAGTTTGGATCTAACTCACTTACTTTCTCCAAAACTGGCAAGTACTCAGTAATGGCACGAGGAGCACTTTGATCAAACCTGACTTTATCTTTCCACCAATGACGTAAGCTATCAGATGAACCAGTTACTGGCTTCCCTTTCTCTGGAACTATCCCGTAAACAAACCCTCGTCCTTTACATACTTCCATGATCTTCACCATATATTTAAGGATCGAATCCTGAGCTCTTGACATCTTCTTGCGACGAGAAGCCTCTTGTTTTGCTAATGCCTCAGACTCCTCATTTTCACTAAGCTTCTCCTTCATCTTCTGCATGCGAATACTATCCTTCCACATCCGCTTCTTGAGTTCATCGTAGCTGATTTCTTCCTCCTCCTCCTCTTCTTCTTCTTCTCGTTCAGAAGTTGAAGAAGGCCCCGTCTCTTCATAAAACTCCACCATCTTTGCTTGTTTCAAACTTCGAAATTAGGCTTTCTAACGATATACGTAGTACTCAAAACGGTTTTGCGAACTTTGCGAACTCTTATACTACATGTATCGTAAGCAATGGCGGTGTAAGAATTGCGGCTACTACTCATTTTAAGTACCACTCTTGGAATACGTACAGAATAAACCGTCGAATAGCTTAAGGACAAGGTAACAATTTCCAAGAAGAAAACTAATATATGAACTCGAAGTTTGAACAGAAAGGAAAGTGATGGCTCGGAGATTAGATGAATTATAATTAGGGCACTAAAAAAACTCTTTAATTTTTAAAATTTTTGAAAAAATTCTTTATAAGTTTTAGTTTTTAAAAAAATTCATTTCTTTTAAATTTTGATTAAAAATAACAACAAAATATATGTTGTATGAATATCATACTTATATTAATTAAATACTAATGATTCAATTAAATTCTTTAATTTGAGTTAATCTAACTAGATCTAACATAAATTAATAATTTATTATAATTATTTCAAATTATTAACTTAAATTAAATTTAATTGACTCGAGTCAATTGGAGAGTTGATTTAAGTTATCACAATAGTGACATTTAATTAGTTATCTTCTAATATTTATATTATATGTACTTTGTTCTTATTTTTAATGTAAGTCAAAAATATTTTTTTTAAAAATTAAAAATAATTTTTAAAATAATTTTAACCATTAAAGAATTTTACTAAAAATTTATATGTCTTTTATCCTATAATCTAGTCCATCAAGTTCATTATCTACCATGTTGAGGAGGTGATTTTTGTTGCTGGGTTTGATAAAACTCGTGGGCAAGAGACAAACTTACGTAAGAATGTTGCATGCATGAGTGACACATAAGGACTATGTCCAATATTGGAGGGATTGGTGACCTAAACTTTCATTTAATAGCACATGCTATTAGTTAAATGGGAAGTGCCAAAATATGGAATTGGCCCTTTTGAGTTTGTTCCTTGCAAATTGATTTAACAAGTGACGTATGTAGTATAGTTAAGTTTGCACCTTACAAACAACCGAGAGGGCACTTGGGAATAAATGAGTCAAGCGTAAGCTTGAGGAGGGTTTTGCTTTTTATGGAAGGATGTATCCAAGTAAAGGAAATCCAGAGCAGTCTGGAATGATCCATAAATACAAAGAAGTAATGTTGTAACACCCTAAGTTCAGGTTGGATCCAATTCGAGTTTAACAAAATGATGAACTTGAAAATAATTTTAATCCATTTTTAAAAGAATAAAAATTCAAAATAAGTCCTCTCATAAAATATTCATAAATTTATATTGTCATGGCAATAATTTTAATTTACAGTTAAAATAATTATAAACTTGAAAATTACTAAATATGAATTGATTAATTACTTTTTTCTACAAGTTTATAAAGAGTTTTATTACCTATTTCGTTTCTAATATAGAATTTGTAATACTCTTATCTCGTTTATAAAGGGTACGAGTAACAACATCTCAAATTGAAGTTTATTATTTGATTAACTAATTATTCAAAACTAAGATTATTGTATTTTTTGAACTTCACGATATATGTTAAGAAGAATAGGTACATTTGATTTTTGTTGTTGAAAACATTCCTAAATTAAGGCTCTATGCAAATTGTTAGTACTTAACAATTAATTTAGTATATTAGAATTCATAAATATTTATAAAAGCCTTTCATGCACGTATAGAATATGAATTGTTATAAATTAGATGATATTAATAAACCATATCTTCTTAATTCTTCTTAATATTTTGCACACAGAAAAATTGGGTGCTATGAACTAACCATTTAGTTAGTTGACCTTTAAAATTTATTAACCCTTTAATATTTTCATTTTTTTAATCAATGTGAAATACTCTTAACACTTTCTCTCAAATGCAACTAAGATTAGATATACAGTTGTCACTTGAAATAAACGCAATGATAATTGAACCGGGATGACTGGAACTAGACATCTAGATAGACAACCGGAAAATTAATAATCTAGACTAGACCTTCTCTAATGTCATATTGAAATTTTTAATATAGGTAGAGTCTAGAGTCTAGAGTCTAGAGTCTATTAACAAGAATTAAGTTTGGGTCCAACTATTACAACAATGACTTAACTAGTCATTTGGTTAGTTGACCCTTACCATTTATTAACCTTTTAATATTTTTATTGGGTACTCTAACAAAGCCTTATGTTACTCTTTCAAGCAAAATATAGTGCTTGAGATGAGAACACAATGACCTGAATAGAAAGCCTACTCGGTT
>JANQAP020000526.1:146533-159157 GCA_026874005.2 Erythroxylum coriaceum
ATCCTTGCCGTTTCTACAGATCTATTCAAGGAACGAATTCTAGTGTAGTTTGGTATTGAATAAATCATGATGACCAGAGATAATCCTTTTATAGCAGACCCTCATCCAATGGGTGCTTCGACGCGCTAAGGATTCGCGTCGCCGTGTTCATGACTTCGGTAGTGAGTAGTTAGGTAACGATCCATAAAGGAATGTTCCGCTTGTATTGACAAGAAGCGTAAGAATAGACTGGGAAAAAAAAAATCTTCTTTATATCATTTTTTCTTATATATATAAAAATAGATTCTTAGTATATATTATAGTTATAGAATGAGATAAAAATATTTTTCTCTCTCCAATAACGAAATCAAAATAGATTAAGTTTTTTTTCTCTAATAATTTTTGAGAGTTTTCATAATATATTTGAGTATGAAAATATTACAGTGCAATGATTAAGCTTACTTGTTGTAAATTTTCCACAAAGACACAGAAAGAAAGAAGACTTGGACAAATTAGGGAGAAAAAGCAGGTAATGGCTTTTAATCATTATGTTTAATCATATTCGACCATGAATTGCTTAAAACAATAAGCAAATGGTAGGTTAAGGGTTTATATATAGTTGGCTGACCTATTTATTTATATATATTACTTCATAAACTTTCCTTTATCAAGCATCAAGCACTAAGGTCTCATCACACTAAAATATTATCTTTTGTTTTTTTTTTGAAAAATCACTAAAATATTATCTTCGTCATTGCTTGGAGGCTGTCAATAAATGGTATGGAGAAGAAATGAATATCTCACTTGATGTCTTATTATGAAACAATTCTTATTATTATATTGGTAAGACAAAACAAAACACAAGAAAATGTTAAAGAATTAGAAAAATAAGTACCGTAATTAAGATTTACCTTTTTTAATTATGTAATTTAATTCTCTCATATTTTAGTTTAAATATTTGTGTAAATGTACACATAAATTATCAAAATGTGATAGATAAATTGAAGATATCTGATCTTAATCTAATACTTCAAACATTAATAATTTTGAGTTTAAATTTAATTTTATAATTTAAATTTAAAAATGAAGAAGAAAACAAATAGTGCAATGTGTGTGACTCTGTAATTAATGTACTAGAAAATAGACTAACAAGAAAAACATAAACTTCAAATAATTAGAAAAATAAATATTTTATCTTAAACTAATTTTTATTGATGTTCTTGACTAGAAATCAGTATCGCTATTATCATTTATTATAAAGGTAAACTTTATGTTTTTAATCATTGAGAATTCAAAAATTAAAATTGTTAATTTTTTATACAATTTGTTTAACAATAATTATATAATTAATGAATCCTATAAAATTTATGAGATAAACAACTTAAGTGAATATATATATATACACTATTCTTCAATCAAATCATACCTTAACGTGTTGATCACTTTAGAAATAATTTATAAGAAGAAATGTCCACATTGACAGATGACTATCATGACACAAGAAGACTTTTTCACATTTCATAGAATAAAATGTCTACAAAGATAAAGATCAAATGGAATAACATGAAACAAGAAGACTTAGACAATTTAGTGAGAAAAAACAGATAATGGTTATACCCTGAAATTGTTCTTGACCAAAGATCCATATTCTAACTTAAATGGTCAAGAAAAGTTGGTCTTTCCACATTCTTTCACAGATTGGCATGTATGTGATATACAACTAGCGCTTCAATAACGTATCAATAAATGATTAATAAAATAAAAATTTAGAGTAGTTAAATAAAATTATAATAATCTAAGAATGACGTTTAATTATCATTTATAAATTAGAAGTAACATTATCATGAATTATTGCCATTTTAAAAGTGACAGAGAAAAATTGAATATCTTAATTAAAGTCTTATCAAAATACAACAATAATAAGTTTGAGACAAGAGGAGTAAAAAAATGTGGAAGAATTAGAAAAATAAGCAGCATAGTTAAGATTTGTTTATTTAATTTAATATTATTTTTAAACTCTAATTTCAATATATATATGACCCACTTTTTTTTGACAATTCAAGTTGGAATATGAATTTTTGGTCAAAAAAGTTGAACAAACTAGTTGGAGGGTCCTTTTTTCAAGTCTTCTTTTTAATCATTAGTTCATATATATATTAGTCAAACCACGTCTAATCACTTTAGAAACAACTCGGAAGCAAATTTTTCCTCAATGAAATGGACTAATGATTAAAAAGAAGACTTGAAAAAATGACCCCCCAATTAGTTTGTTTTTTGACCAAAAATTCACATTCGAACCTGAATTGTAAAAAAAAGTGGGTCCTTCAATATCCTTCTATAGGTTGATATGCAGCTAAGTCTTTGTCTTACTCAGTGAAAAGTAAATTTTAAATTAAAATAATTAAATGAAACTAATTAATTAATGTAAATGAACTCATAAAAATATTTTTATTTTTTTTCAGAATATAAGATTAATACCTTTTATTTATGAGTTAAAGGCTTATAACTTTTTATATTAAAGTTATTTTTTTAAAATTAAGTTTTATTGATAGTTTTAAATTTTAAAATTAATTAAAAATAATCAAGATCATATAACAATATATTAAAATGAATTATGAAATAATCAAAACATGGACTGATGACTAACATATAACAAAAAGATATTTTCGTGTTAATCACTTTGCAAATGTCCACAAAGATAAGCTTAGATGGACTAATATGAAACAAGAAGACTTGGAAAAAACAATTGTGGTACCCTCCAATTGTTCTATGTAAACTTTTATGGATCGATGAACAAAGACAAACCTGAATCCATTGATGTATACGTACTGTTCTTGATCAAATTGATTCCCTCTCTGCCTTTCTTTCTCTGTTATTTGTTTCTTCGATGTTTAAGAAACAATGCCTTTCCAAGCCTTTCAGAAACGTTGCGTGTGACAGAAACAAAAGATGCACCTTATATATGTTTCAGTCCATATATGTTTCCATTGTTGGGAAGCTTGTTTCAGTCCATATATTGGCTTCTTTAATTTACATACTATCTTGTCATTTCCTGTGGTTTTAAAACCTTCTGGTTGATCCATATACACTTCTTCTTCTAAGTCACCATTTAGAAAGGTGGTCTTTACGTCCATTTGGTGAAGCTCTAAATTATAATGAGCTACCAGAGCCATAACAATTCTTAAAGAGTCCTTCTTTGAAATTGGAGAGAATGTCTCTTTATATTCAATACCATCCTTTTGAGTATAATCTATGACAACAAGTCTAGTTTTATACCTTTCAATATTGCCTTGTGAGGCACGTTTGGTCTTAAAGACTCATTTACGACCTACTTGCTTTGCACCGTCCTGCAACTTAACTAATTCCTAGACTTGGTTGTCATCCATTGATTTCAACTCTTCTTTCATAACATTGAACCATTTTTCAAAATTTTTACATTCCACCGCTTGTTTGAACGAGACTGGATCCCTATCAATGCTCAAATCACATTTGTGTTCAAGTGAGTAAACTTCATAATCACTTGAAATAGCTGGTCTTTTTTACCTTACAGACCTTCGTAATGCTACTTCTTGTGGCATTACTTAATCATTTGTAACTTGAACATCAGCTGGTTCGTTATTAATATGTTCAATTTGTAGAATTGGAACATTAATTTGTTATTCCGGTATGTTGCGTATTCGTGATGCAACATGAGGAATAACAACCAGTGAGATGACGTTTGATGTAGTAGTTTCTACTCGACTTGGAGTAATTTGTACTCGATTCTCGTGAATATCCACTTTTCACGGTTCTTCACTCCAATTGATTTGACCATTTTCAATGAACCGAGCATTACCAGACTCAACTATTCTCGTACTATGGTTAGGACAGTAAAATCTATACTCCTTTGATTTTTCAGGATATCCGATGAAAAAACTATTAACAGTTCTAACATCAAGCTTCTTTTTATGTGGATTATATAGCTTTATTTTTGCCGAACAACCCTAAATGTGAAAGAGTCGTAAACTAGGTTTCCTTCTTGTCCATAGTTCATAAGGTGTCTTAGGAACTACTTTACTAGGAATCCTATGCATCCACAATGATAACGATACAGTACTATAACTTAACATACTCCTAACCATATCTATAAGAGTATGATTATTCCTTTTGGCTACACCATTTTGTTGCGGTATATGAGGCATTGTATATTGCGCACATATGCCTAGAATTACAAGAAACTTTGCAAATGAACCTGGACATTGTCCACTTTTATTGAATTTTTCATAATATTCGCCACCTATATCAGACATCACTATCTTTACTTTTCTATCTAACTGCCTTTCTACCTCATTAACGAACATCTCTAGGATGTTTACAGACTGAAATTTTTCATGCAGTAGATAAATATAACTATATCGTGAGAAATCATCGATAAAGGTAATGAAATTTTTTTGTGTCTCCAAGAAGGAACGTCGAAAGGACCATAGATGTCAGTGTGTATTAATTCTAATAATTCATTACGTCTTGTGGTTGAATGCTTTGATATATGTTTGGTTTGCTTACCTTTAATGCAATCCACACATATATCCCAGTCAACAAAATCCAATGGAGGTAAGATTTCATTTTTCACTAACCTCTGTACCTTTTCTTTGGATATACGACCTAATCTTTTATACCACAAAAAAGCAGAATATTCATTTTATGCACTACGTTTACTTCCTATAATATGGTCAACATGAAATAGAGATGTAGTAAAATCAACATCAAGATTGAAACGATATAAGCAATCAATTAAAGTACCAGAACCATAATAGTACCTGTGTTTATATGACGAAAGAACACCGTTTCCAATCTTAAATTGAAATCCTACAATATCCAACTTTGCAACAAAAACTAAATTTCTAGCACATTCAGGAACATAAAGACACTTTTCTAGATCTAGGTAACACTTAGTTTCCAAGATCAATCTATACGTCCCAATGCCCTCTATCCGTGCCTTCATTATGTTCCCCATATATAAGAACTTTTTAATTCCGTTTATGGGTTGAATTGAAAGAAATCCCTGTTGAACATGTGACACATGAGTAGTTACACCAGAATCTAACTACCAGGTATTATTAAGCACTTCAATAAGATTTGATTCAAAACATACAGAGACATAGTATGCACCTTCTTTTCGAACCAAGCCTTTCGTTTAGGGCAATCCTTTTTGAAGTGACTAGGCTTCTTGCAGAAGTGGCATCTCTTGTCTTTATGGATTCGACCCTCATTAACTTTACTGAGAGTTTTGTCCTTATCTTTGCCTTTCTTCCCTAGTTTGTGCTTGTTGCTACTAGCTCTTGGATGAAATGTGAGATGAACGGAGTGCTCCTTCATTTTCTTCAATCTCCCTTCCTCCTAAACTAGCATGGCCTTAATTTCTTGAAGGTTTCATTTTTCTTTAATGGTGTTATAATTCACCTGGAACTAGAGAAACTCTAGAGGAAGTGAGTTGATAATGAATTGTACTAGAAAGGACTTGCTCAAATCCATTCCTATAGATTTCAGCTTTGCAGCTAAGTTTGACATATAGGTTACATGGTCATGAATGAGTTGTGACTAATCAAACTTCTTGGTCGTTAGCTCACTGATTAAAGTCCCTACTATGGACTTGTCAGCTATATCAGATTAAGAGTATTCCTTAAGATTTAACATAAACTCCTTTGCATTATCCGTCTTAGGCATTGATGGCTTCACGTTTTCTGCGATTTGTCATTCGCATCAAATTTAAACTCAACCTGTTAGACCGTTCCTAAGCCTCATAATAAGACTTGTAGGCTTTCGAACTGGTCTCAATTATGGCTATGGGCCTTGTGTTTGACACTATGGCCAAGTCCAAATCCATTACACCTAGTTGGAGCTAGATTAAGCCATTTCCTAAAGCGAACAAATTAGAAGATGCTGCAAATACAATATATAGCTCATGCATTAATGCTTTGAGTAGACCTAAATGGATTCAAACTAATAATAAGCTTTGATTATGCATTTGGATATACAAACATATTAACCAAATATGTTGATAAAGTTCCTTTAATATTATTAATTATAAGCAATGGTCCACCTTTGGGTGGCCTCCTAGCGTTATAATTAATAATCTCAATTGTTTAGTTCAACTTTTATGTCATGTTAATAGCATCATATCAACATGAACAATTGAAACATTCACAATTAAATGCTTAAAATTTTCAAGCTGGGCCACTTTAGTGACTAACAAGCTTTACATGCAATAAACATTTAATTAGACAATTATTGTACATGATAAATTTTAATTTAATTAGTTTGGTCACTTTGGTCACTAACAAACTATTTTAAATTACCATTATGTCATGTAGCACATTCAACATATAATAGGAAAAAAGAAAACCGATTTTAAACATGTAAATAATCATCCTTTCAGTTCTTGATTTTAAACTTGTAAATAATCAGCCTTTTCAGTGCAAGAACCAAGCCTTTTTGTTATTTCTCAACAACCATAAACACAGCGCAAAAGTAACGCCCAAAAAACAAGTTTGGAAACGTATGGGAATAAGAACAAAACGGTAAGTTGCCCTTCGTTCCAATACAGTACAAAAATCAACATTCCATACACGAAAATAAACCATGCAACACGGGCAATACAAACAATGTAAGCTCTGATACCAATTGTAAACTGTTATGGATCGATGAACAAAGACAAACCTGAATCTATTGATGTATACGTATTGTTCTTAATCAAATTGATTCCCTCTCTGCCTTTCCTTTTTTGTTATTTGTTTCTCCGATGGTTAAGAAACAATGCCTTTCCAAGCCTTTTAGAAACGTTGCGTGTGACAGAAACATAAGATTCACCTTATGTATGTTTCTGTTGAACATGGGTTGGTTAAAGGAGAAAGGGAAAGGGTCTTTAACCCATTTGAGCCCAACTCTGTGAGGCGCAATAACCATGATCTTAGGCTCCTTCCATTAGACTCAAATCCATAAGGTATATGGGCCACTAATTAATTATTAAAATTAATCTGACATTGCAGACTTAAGATCCATATTCTAACTTGAATAGTGAAGAAAAGTTCATCTTTCCATATCTTTTTATAGGTTGATATGTATGTGATATACAACTAACACTTCAATAATGTGTCAATAAGTGAATAATAAAATTAAAAGTTAGAGTAATTAAATGAAATTATATAAATAATGTGGATAAAATTATAGAAATATTTTTTTAAATGTAAGGTTAATAATTGTGTCAATGAGGTTTTATGAGGCATTTAAATGCAACCTTTTATTATGAGTTTCTTTTACTTTAAACTTAAGTTTTTTATTAGTTTATAAGAAAAATAAACTAAATTTTAAAACAAAACTTAACAACTATGAATTTCTTTAATTTTTCAAATTGAAATAACCAAGATTACTAGCATTTTAATGGTGATTATGCATTATATGAAGAAATTTTGAAATAAGAAAGTCCATAAATATCAATTTATAAGACTCGTTTAAATTTCCAAATTGAAATAACTAAAATTACTAAGACGTAAGAAACTTCATCCATCTATGTACATGTTAATAGTGATCATCTATTGAACGAAGAAAACTCAAAATTAGAAAAGCAAAAAAATGATATCAATTTTCAAAAAATATATATCCAAAGTATTGATTTTACCGTTAAGAAATTAGGAGTGTTAATATTAGAAGCAATACTAAGAATGTCATTAATCATAAAAGGACCTTCACAATACTAATTACTAAAAATTCAAGAAATTAAACTAATTAATTAATTTCTTGTATAATATATATATATATATATACACACACACACTTTTTCAATCAAATCACCCTTCTGATAATTTGTTTTGTATGTTATTGGCCAACGATCCATATTATAATTTTAATGATCAAGAAAACTTGACATTTCCTTAGCTTGATGTGTAATGTGATATACAGCTAACTCTACAATAATGCATCAACCAATAAAAAAATAATATTAAAAATTAAAGTAATTAAATAAAAATAAATTATTAATGTAACATAACATCATATATCATAAATACTTTTAAAATAATTTTCATAATATTAGTATTCTATATAGGGTATACTTATAAACTTTTATCTAATGTCTTTTCGATTGAATTATATATTCAGACTTGTAAACTTTTATCTATTACTTTTTTGGTTGAAATATATATTCTTATATATTTGTATATATATTAAGCATTTAGACCAAAATTTAAATAAAACTTTTAACAAATATAAGTTTTATAAACTTTTTTACTTCTCTAAATGGAAATAATTAAAATTACTAGGATATAACTAACAAAGAGTCAGGGTTTTAGTTCCCTCTCTTCCATCTCGTAGAGATTTAGATAAAAAATAAGAGCTGCTTCATGTTTACCATACTTGCATCCATTTCATTCCTCCACAAAAACAGCCTCATTGGAGCTTCCAGCGTTACATAAACCATTATGTAAAGTACTGAAGGTAATGGCATTAAAATAGGCTTTACTATACTCGAGTCCGAAGCTAATCAAATGGAAGTTTACTCGTTAACTTCGGACCGAATCTATACCCTTTTGCTAAGCCCTAGCCTCCATTGCTAATAAGTCAATCTAATCTCATATAGTGATCCCACAGTCTAATTACCACAACTCAAATGAGTGCATTGATATATATATTAATTCGGCTGCAAAGAATTACACGATCAACTTGAACATAGTTTAAACAAGCAAGAGATAAAGAAGATAGGAAGTGCAGAAGAGGGAAAATGTATGCAGTGTAAGGCAGAAAAGTCTCTACATTTTCTGTCATATATACAATTATAAACTGTTTATCTACAGAAAATAAAGAAAGGGTTAAAGGCCTACCGATAATAAACCTTCAATCAAATATTAAGCCTCAGTGATCGTATCATATTATCCAGCTATATACATGGAACCGTTGAGCTATCTAGCATGACAACACCTCTTAAAAAACCATAATGCTTGCTGTACATATATGCAAACATGGAGACGGTCCTTCCGATAACACATGCCAGTAGTTTCTAGTATTCATGCGTTGGACCTATACCAACTTGACTGAGCAAGTGAGCAGCAAGTCTTTCACCATCTCCTTGTAACCCCGGAGCTCTTCCAGTGCATCGACTGTTGTCTTTGAAGCAACATGTCGTGAAGATACAACATTTAATGGCTGAACTACTGGAATTGCCATCTCAGAGATCTGATTCTGGTCTTCAATGTGCCCACCCGACATTTTGGACCTTGATTCTTGTGGCAAATCAATTGAAGTGGAGAAGTCTTGGCGTAGAGATGGCGCTTTCTTCGGGGTATGTACAAGAGCACCAACAACAGCATCTTTGAGATTTTCTAAATGGGAAAGGTCCAGTTTGTCGAGAAACCATTACACCAAAAAGCTTAAGCTGAGGGTTAAGGATGAATCATATATTATTCTAACATATACTTGCACGGTTGGAGAGTCTGGTCAACCGCATGTTTCGTAGTTTAAACAAGAACCAATCTGATAATTTCTAATTTTGTCACCGTCTTTTCGTTTGATCTACTAGTGTATATAGATACAGACAATCTCATGCATGTTTTTCCACCGACTATTGTCCTCAAATATATAAAACAGTACTGTTACAAGTTTGAGAAATAGGAGCAAACAACATACTATTCAGATGATAGCATGCAAGCTGCTAGAATTTATAATATTGACCACATCTTGGTAGGTAAAATAGGAAATGACCAGTCATCCCAAACTTTCTGGTTTAAATTCAAAAGAACATGGAGAATTATGCCTAACATTGGCCAAAATTATGCGTAAACCTAACGAAGGAATACGTAATTACATATAGAAAAATTTTGGTTGCTCGTTAGTAAATATGTACACTATAATAATCACATAGAAAAATTTTATTTTATATATGGGACCTAAGTTTAATATTTCAACTTAATTTTAGCTTGATATCATACATAAATATTTTTGGTTTAGTCTCATTTATTATTTATTGATATTCTTTTTTAGATTAAAAATAAAGTACTTAAATATCACGTTCTAAATTCCTATTTTGCTATTATTTCTATCCTATACGTTGGTTACTTTTAATCCTAAGAGAATTTTCGTAGAATGTTGAATAACATTAAAGAAATAACATCATTTATATACACAAGTATCAACTTTACTTAAAAATTGAAAAAAAAAAGGTGGTATTTAGACATTAACATAACTCATAAATAACATTGTTCATTATTGTAAATCGATATATGATCAAAGAGTGCTCTCAAAATAACATGTTAAATATATAAATTATATTATTCATAATTTTGATAGAAAAGAAAACACAAAAAGGTAGAAGCAACTGCCGATAGTCTTCTCGATGACGTAGAAACATTTTGTCACCAATATGGGTTTATGTACAAAATTGCAAACATCGTGACTAATATAATAGTAAAATCCACAGAAAAACTTTTGTAAGGGACATTTAGGTTAACAAAACCGTTATCAACTTCATTATCGTTTGAAGATGGTGTTATGGCTGTTTCTGAAGTGCAATTCTTCAATAGTGGTAATCCACAGAGGAAATGATTCCCTTCGTAATTGCTCTTATCAAATGTGGCAAATTGAGTAACTCTGTTAGATGTCTTACTATAAAAGTTATTGTAAGACATGTTGTAAACTTCTAAGAAGTTTAGCTCTGTAAGGTTACGAGGAATTGTGCCACCCAAGTTCTTGCAAGAAAGATCCAAAGTTTCAATTTTGGACATATTTGAGAACAAAAAGGAAATATGCCCAAATAAACTATTATGTGATGAGTTCAAAAGGTTGATACTTTGAATATTCTCAAATTCGTAAAGAATTCGACCTTTCAAATTGTTGCTATAGAGATTCAATCCAATGAAATCGACCACATAGATTTGTTCCATTTTGTAACCAAAATTGTTTCCCTTCACTACAAATTCAAACTCTTCTATAACATCTAGTACACCACCAAAAGTTTCATTTTTATACTTATAATTGTAAAGAGTACGAAGAGCTTATTACGTAAAAGATTAACTACCTTTAACTCATTTTTTATCTTTCACAAATTAACTGGAATCTCTCCTACAAACTTATTATGACTTAATAAAAGATACCATAACTTATAAAACTTTCCAATCCATTTGGGAATGATACCTATTAAATAATTATGACTAAGGTCCAAAACTGGTAATTCATTGGAATCAGAAATTGAATGGGGAAAAGGGTCTTCCAATTTATTTTTTGACAAATAAATTAGTTGCAAATGTGAAGTTCCCAATATTGCAGGTTTGCTTCCAAAAAGCATGTGTTCTGAAAGATCCAACACTTGAAGAGCATCCATTGTTGCAATCCACTTCGGAACTTTGTCAAATAGTTTGTTATCACAAATGACAAATGCATTTAAGAAAGAGCAATTAGGCAAGATTTCTATAATGCTTCCAGTAAACTCATTTTTTGATAGATATAACAACTCCAACTTTGGAAAATATGCACCCATCTCAGTTGGAATGCAACCATAAAGATGACTTTAGGAGATGTCTAATTTCCTTAAATTTGCATTAGGATTACGTGCTAGAAAACTCAAAGATCCCGAAAGAGAACAATTGGAGAGAGAAATGAATTCCAAATTTGTATTGATTTCTAGTAACCAACCTGGAAAGCCAAATCTTATTAATGGAATACCATAAATTTCGAGATCTTGCAAATCATGTTAATGATACAGAAATTTAGGAATTGATCCTCCTCGAGAAGTGGAACTTAGTAAAAGACTCTCCAATTGAAACTTGGCACTTGGGTGCCCAAATTGCGATTGACCACCTGATCCTATATAGAATTCATTTTCATCGGCTATAAAACTCTTGAGTTTGGAGTGGATGAAGAATGGAGAAGGCAAACTTGGAATTTCAAACTCATTGTAATCCGGTGATAGGGATGTGAGAGATATGAAGAATTTCAATGGAGATTGAGATACTTTTCCAAGATTATGATCGAGATCTAGTTCTTGAAGAAGTTTCAAGTTCATCAAACAATGGGGCAAATTACTACTTAAATTATTGACAGAAAGATGAGCACTCGAAGATTAGTGAAGTGGCATAAACCTAAATGTAATTTTATTATTAAGGAAATTAACTATCCTTGAATGTTGCCAGTGAGCTTAGAATTTGACAAAGTCAAAGTCTCAAGTGAAGTCATGTTTGCAATGAACTGTAATAAGGTATTGATATTAGACAAGCCTATAATTATAGAAAAAGATTGGTCAAAAAGGAAATAATAAATTGACTAACTAAATTATTTTGTAGACTTACTCTGGAAAGTGGGGACGTTTGTATTGATCATGTCTATGCTTAATTAAAGTCCAAAGAGAATGAAAAACACCGAGACTTTGCAGAAAGTTTTCATCCAAAGAAGAGCCGATCAAGGATGACTCTTTGAGATCATCCACCACCTCTATTTTGAGGGGAAAATTTTATATAAAATTTAAGATAAGTACAAAGATAATTCTAATTTTAATTTAAATAAAAAAATTTGTTTAACTTTGTTGGACCAATGGAGGTTGACAAATTAAATCCATCTTTGTTTTGATAATAATAAAATTAAAGAATTGGTTAAGTAATATTTACAGGTTAATTGGACAAAGAAGAA
>JANQAP020000526.1:215023-226334 GCA_026874005.2 Erythroxylum coriaceum
AATCAATACCAAATTAGTTTCATTCAAACCATCCGGAAGCATGCCAAATTCAAAATAATTCTGAACCAAACTTACCAGATCCCTTTTGACAATATGCCAAAATTTCTGGTAAAAGTCCTGCGTCATTCCATCTGGTCCCGGAGATTTATCTGGATGCATTTGAAATAGTTTTGCATGAACCTCAACCTCTTCCTCTGGCCGAAGCAACTCCATATTCTGCTCAAGAGTCACAGAAGGATGAATACAACCCACCACATCATCACAAAGCGTGTTAGAAGTAGAAAACAAATTCCTGAAATAATCTTCCATCGATGTGCTCAAACTTGAGTACTTATCAACCCATACGCCATCCTCTCTCTTCAATCTATTTACTCAATTTTGACGACGTCTAGCACTAGTTATAGCATGAAAGTAGCGACTATTTTGATCCCCAGCCTTTAACCATAGCTGCTTTGAACGTTGCTTCCAGTACACCTGTTGTTGAGACATTATCTCAAATAGATGCTGCTCAACTTGATTATACCTTCGAATCCCCTCACTATCCCATCGACCTTTAAACGATGGAGAAGCTTCTTACAATCACCAATTCTCTGCTTGAAATTCCCAATAAATTCTTGACCCCATCTAGTTAACTTTTCCGCACACAAACGAATCTTCTCATGAATTTCTCAGTTAGGATTCGTCTCCCAACAATCTTGTACTAGCTGCTGGCATAACGGCTCCCGTAATTAGAAATTTTCAAACCTGAATTTCTTCCTGGCAAGTTGAATCACAATTCCATTCGGCTCTAGTACAATAGGACTACGGTCTGATGGGGAAATTTCCAAATTTCTAAGCTTTGCCAACGAAAAAAATATCCATCCATGCCTAAGATACCAACGCACGATCCAACCTCACCTCAATCCACCTTCTCGTACCCTTGTCTACCTCCTACGTATACGGGTGACCTTCCAAATCCATATCCCTCAAACCACAATCAATCAACACATCCTGGAATCCTTGCAAAAGCCAATTTGGATAAGGGACACCACCTCACTTGTCGGCTTGGCTAATAACATTATTTAGATCCCCTATGACACATCAGGGAAGAGAACTCTCTCCATGAAATCTTCCAAACAAATCCCAGGTGTTTCTTTGTAAGCTTCTATTAGGCTCTCCATAGATGCCTGTCAAATGCTAAGGACAGAAACTCCCTACTGTAATCTTTGCATCAATATGCCTCAAAGAAAAGCTCAGAATCGAGGCCTCCTCCTTCACCCTCCAAAAGAATGCAATACCACCACTTCTCCCCTCAGCGTCAATATCTAAAAGACCTTCAAAGCCCAGTTGACACCGAATCCAATCCAATTTATTTTTACGACAAAGTGTTTCACATAAAAAAAATAAAACTTGGCTTCTTTTGGACAACAACGTCCTTAAGGAACTGAACAACCCGTGAGTTCTCAAGCCCACAGCAATTCCAACTGAGAATACTCATGAAGAATGACAGGCCCCATCTCCAAGCCCACCCCATGCAAATTTTTTGGATCCTCACTACTTACCTGACCCAATAAGCCCTGACCTCCAACCCAATTCCATAGTCATTCACCTCCTCTCTATGTCGTCATTTGGGGTCCAAAATGACCATGCTAACCTCATGCATATTCACATCCATATTCAGCCCCATTGACTTAATATTGTTACCAATTATATTTTGGGAAACTCCCTCCATGATAGGATTAGAATCATGGGCCATATTAATTCCCATAATATCGCCACCCGCAATCCCATGATTTACGTTATTTTCCAAAATTGGATCCATCATCCTCCCCTCATCGTCCCCTCCTATCACAGCCGCCGGAGCTAGTGACATCCCTCCTGGTCTCAACCACTTTGAACCAATCAAAAAGTTTTGTTTCCTGCGCGCATCCATGTACCGTAAGGCTTAACAATCTGCTCCACAAGCGCATCAAACAGACAATCACAGAATTTCTCAAAATGACCAGTAATACCACAGATAAAACAAAAGGTTGGAATTCTCTCATACTTAAAAGCAGCCCAAAATTCAATGCCGCCCTTACGAATCTTCCTTCTCCTTTTCAATGGAAGGTCAATATTAATCCTTACCCGAACACGAAGATAATCTGTCCAAACTCCCGTATAGTTCTTCGGATCAGATTCAAAAAATTCACCAATATAGTTCCCCACATCCTTTACAACCCTATCCGACATACAACCTGGCTGCAAATCATGAATTTGCACCCACATATCCAGTTTATTAAGAATAACAGTTCTAGGATTAACCCCTGGCTGAACTCTTTCAATCATCAACTGCATCCGATTATAAGTCCAAGGGCTACCGTCCAACACCCTTTGAATATCTATCTCATGGTAGAAACGAAAAAGAAGTAGGTTGGTTTCCAAGTCCTTCACATACATTCCCTTCCCTGGCCTCCATAGAGAAGCCATCATGTGTTGCATTGGCTGAAAATCAATAACCCGATCTGTCAAAAGCCTTCCCACAAGGCACCATCACAGATCAATAATGGCATCCTCCACTTCAGTCTCCTTATACACCAACCCCTCATCCTCCTCTTCCTCCAGATGTATCTGAGCGCAGTGTTCCTCCAACTCACGCAAAGGATTGCTATGAGACGCCATGGAACCAATCACAAAAACACATTAGGACAGAAAACAAAACGAGCAAACACTGACAAAGCAAACAGAACAAACGCATGTCAAAAGACAAGACCTTTTCTACAGGTTTTAATTCTCTATTAATGACATGGTTACAGAGCGAGAGAGAGAGGAACCCCATCCCTTGGAACACCGTAATTGAAACAGCTTCAAACTCTAATTTTAAAATAGAAAATTCTCTCATATTTTAATTTAAATATTTGTGTAAAATGTATAAATCATCAAAATATGATAGATGATTGAAGATATTGATCTTAATCAATTACTTATAAATATTAATAATTTTGAGCTTAAATTTACTTTAAATTTAAGAAAAATGAAGAAGAAAACAAATACTATAAGTAATTAATGTATTAGAGAGTAGGTAAATAAGAAAAAGAAATACTTGAAATAGTTAGAAAAGAAAATACATATGTTATCTTAAACTAATGTCTTTTGATGTTCTTGACTAGAAATCAATATAAGTATCATCATTTATTATAAGGGTAGAATTTATGGTTTTAATTATTGATAATCAAAAAATTAAAATTATTAATTTTTATATAATTTATTTAAAGATAATTACATAATTAGTGATTTCTATATAATTTATGAGAAAAATAATTCAAGTGAAGAGTTTATCACTTTGAAAATAATATATAAATAAAAATGTCCACAAAGATGACTAACACGAAATATGAAAATTTTTTCACATCTTACCGTGTTGTCACTCTAGAAATAATTCATAGACAAAAATGTTTACAAGGATAAGCTCGGATTGGCTAAAAAAAAACAAGAATATTCAGAAAATTAGTGAAAAAAACAAATAATTGTCGTACCATCCAATTGTTTGTTGACCAAAGATCCATATTCTAACTTGAATGGTGAAGAAAAGTTGGTCTTTCCATATCCTTTTATTGGCTGATATGTATGTGATATGCTATGCAACTAACACTTCAATGACGTGTCAATCAATGAATAATAAAATTAAAAGTTAGAGTAATTAAATGAAATTATATAATTAATGTGGATGAATTCATATAAATATTTTTTTAATTTTTTCTAAAATGTAAGGATAATAATTATGTTCTAAAGTTCTTTTACTTGAAACTTATAGTAACTTGGACTAAAATTTAAAACAAAACCTAACAATTATAAATTTCTTTAAATTTTCAAATTGAAATAACTAAGATTAGTAGCATTTTAATGGTGATCATGCATTATATGAAGAAATTTTGAAATAAAAAAGTCCATAAATATCAGTTGTATAGACTCCTTTAAATTTGCAAATTGAAATAAGTAAAATTACTAAGGTGTAAGAAACTTCATCCATTTATGTACATGATCATCTATTATATGAAGAAATTTTAAAATTAGAAAAGCCAAAAAAATGATATCAATTTTCAAAAATATATCCAAAATATATGATTTTGCCATTAAGAAATTATTAGTGATAATATTGGAAGCAATATGAAGAATGTCATTTATTGTAAGAGGGCGTTTATAATACTAATTACTAAAAATTCAAGAAATTAAACTAATTAATTTCTTGTATGACTATATATATATATATGTATATATATATAACATGACCTCATATATCACAAATATTTTCAAAATAATTTTCATAATACTAGTATTTTATTTATGGGAATACCTATAAACTGAATACTTTTTCGATTGAAGTATATATTATCATATATATGTATAAATATTATGCATTTATATCAAAATTTAAAACAACTCTTTAAGAAATATAAATTTTATAGACTCTTTTACTTCTCAAATGGAACTAATTAAAATCACTAGCATATAAGTAATTAAGGATCAGGCTTTGAGTTCCTTCTATTCCATCTCATAGATAGTTATATAAATAATAGCTGCTTCAGGTTTACCACCCACAGCCTCATCGGAACTTCCAGTATTACATAAACCATTATGTAAAGTAGTGAAGGTAATGGCACTAAAATAGAATTTACTATACTCGAGTCCGAGCCTAATCAAATTAAAGTTTATTCATTAACTTTGGACTGAATTTTGCTAAGCCTAGCAACAACATTACTTGAATATATGATTAGCCTCCATTGCTCAGTAAGTCAATCTAATCTCATATAGTGATCCCACAACTCAAATGAATGCAATGATATGTATTAATTCTGCTGCAAAGAATCACATGACCAACTTGAACATTGTTTAAACAAGCAAGTGATAAATAAGATAGGAAGTGCAAATGAGGGAAAATGTATACAGTGTAAGGCAGAAAAGGCTCTAAATTTTCTGTCATATATACAATTATAAACTGTTTATCTACAGAAAATAAAGAAAGGGTTAAAGGCCAACCAGTAATACCTTCAATCAAATATTAAGCCTTAGTGATCATATCATATTGTCCAGCTATATACATAGAGCCGTTGAGCTATATAGCATAAAAGCACTTCTTAAAAACCCATAATGCTTGCTGTACATATATGCAAATGTGGAGATGGTCCTTACAATAACACCTGCCGGTAGTTTCTAATATTCATGCATTAGATGGGTTATGCATTGGACCTACCAACTTGACCGAGCAGCAAGTCTTTCATGTCTTTGTAGCCCCTGAGCTCTTCCAGCGCATCGGCTGTTGTCTTTAGAGGGACAAGTCGTGAGGATACAACACTTGAAGATGGCTGAACTATTGGCATTGCCATTGCAGAGATCTGATTCTGGTCTTCAATGTTCCTAACCCACATTTTGGACCTTGATTCTTGGGGCAAATCAATTGAAGTGGAGAAGTCTTGGCGTAGAGGTGGCGCTTTCTTCAGCATATGCACAAGAGCACCAACAGCAGCATCTTGAGATTTTCTAATTGGGAAAAGTCCTCCGGACTCCAGGGACTCAGGCCTGCTATAAAAGTATAGAATATTATCTTTTAAATTCTGCATGCTATTTAAATCTAGTTTTTATAAATCGATCACAGGAAATTGCTTTTGAAGCACCATGCAGAAACTGAAATTTTTACACATCATCATCAAAAGTGGGCATTATTGATGCGCTGTTTGTCAAATCCAAAAAGCTTAAGCTGAGGGTCCAGAATCAATTATATATTATTATAAGATATACCTACACAGTTGGGGAGTCTGGTTAACAGTTTCCTATAGAAACCAGTCAGCTAAATTCTACGAATAGGAGGTGAACCGCATGTCAAATAGTTTAAACAAGAACCACTTTGATAATTTCTGTTTTTTTCACCATCTTTTCATTTGATTTGCAAGTCATATACAGATACAGACACATGCATACAAAGAAAAAAGGAACTCCAACCTCATATTTTCCCGTTGAATATTGTCCTCAAATATATCCACCCGGCTTCAGCATCATTCTCATGATAAAACAGTACTATTAAAAGTTTGAGAAAGGGGAACAAACAACATATTCTTCAGATGATACCAGGCTAACCTGCTAGAATTTATTATATTGATCACATCTTGATAGGTAAAATAGGAAATGACCAGTCATCCTAAACTTTCTGGTTTAAGTTTTTAGTTTACAGAGAAACTCGATGCACTGAGCAGGTAAAACAAAGGTAAATATAATTTTCAAAAAAAAAAAACAAAGGTAAATATTATAGACACACTTCAATAGTAAATCTTCTTGCATCAAGTTCATAAGATTACCTGCTACCTGGATCTGTAACATCATCCTCAACATCAAATGGGCAAGGGAATTCAGAGAAATCATAATCATCCTGGAAAGACCTGCTGGGACTTCTGGAAAATGAAATCCGGGGTGAGCTGGTAGTCTTCACCCCAGAAAACCTTTTAAGATCATCCTTCCCCAAAGAGGCCAACTGCAGCACAAGTGAAATCAGAAACTAAACAAACATGTTTGACAAAGAGCACGCCATTAATGAGCATAAGATATACCTTCTCAGCTGCATTGCCAGTCTGAACCAAAGTTGTACTTTTGTCATTCCTGGGATTACCAGATCCAGTACCTCTTAGAGGTGGAGATGGAGGCAAATTGTTCTTGTTGAACAATAAAGGGGAAGTAGCTAGCTTGCTGGCAGGTATTCTAACTGGAGCACTTTCAGATCGCAAAATAGCCTTTGAAAGATGACCAGGAATAGAGATTGGAGGTGATGGGGATGGGGAGGGTGTAAAGTTAGGAGAAGTAGAGTACTCATCAAAGCTTATGTTTTTCTTATGAATTGAAGATGTTTCAGGTGGTGGAGGGAGCAAGTTCATTGGCACAAAACGCTGTGAGCTTGGATTAGAACTTGATACATGTGGCTCTGAATGAGTGGGGGATGGTGAGAAAGAAATCGAAGATGGTGAAGCTTTATACCGGTCGTGACTCCAACTGTGGCGTCTTGAGAATGGCAAAGACGATGGGGAACCATGTGTCATGGGATTGCATTGGACCCTCCTAATTGGATCAGTCAACGGGCTCCCAACATAATCAGGGATAAACTGGGGAGACATAGGAGTTGATGGTTCAGAATTTACATCAGAGATTGATGAACGGTATACAACAGATAGGCAAAGCCTACCACAAGAAGTATCCACAGGTGTGAAGCTGAATTGCTGCATTTCAGCATCCTCTTTCCGAGTAAAGGGCTCAAAAAAAGAAGATACTCTATGTCCCAGAGTGAATGGGCATATTTGTCCTGATGAATTTATGTCCCTAAAGATCTTATATGCAGGCAACAACCTAAGCATTGTGTACAAAGACCTCAGAAGTAATATTGATTTCTTATACACCATATGCAAAGTAGTGCTTGATCGCCTACTCCCTGTTCCAGAATCCCTTGACCTCCTACTTTCATATTGCAGTAGCCATCTTTCAATAACCTTTCCTCCTGTAGCCTCACAACCAATGTCATCCTGATCAGAACCCCGGCAAAATGGATACCGCTCCCTCAGCGAAAAATTCGCAGTCAATCCTCTCTTTGGCGAAAAATTCACAGGATCCCAATCAAGTGGCCTCTGCACTAAAATCACATCAACCACCATTGGTTCCAGACTGCTTTGGCGCCAGAGATCAAGATTCTCAAGTGCAGCTGGGCATTCTCTAAGGGCCAAATTGAACCATTTATCCCTCGGGCGTACACTTGAAGAAGATGAAGAAGAAGAAGAAGGAGAAGATAGCACTTGTTCCCCACTAAAATTACGCGATGACATACAAGAAGTCCTAGACTCCAGTATTATATGAAGACTTTTAGCATAGAATTCCGTGATAATCTGTTCCAATTTCGCACCTTCAGAGTGAGGACTACCATGAGAGGATGCCATAATTCGCACTCAACTCCAAATTTCAAATACCCTGAATTCCAACTAAAGCCATATAAACCCACATTCAAGCACTCGACTGCAAACAAACAAAAGCCATCACATTCAAATCCCCAATCAATCTTAACGAACAAAAGGAGAAGAACCCACAAACCTTTGATCACAGCAATGAAATCATCACCAGAATTGAACTGACAAAACATTCACAACCCATCAAAATGTTATCTTTTTCAGCTACAAAACCAAAACTACGCGTTCTCAATCGTAAAAAACCAAATCACAGACAAAGCAAACAAAAAATAAAAAGAAACCCAATATAGATTTTAGCATAATAAAAAGCTTACAGAGACAAGCAGAAAGAAAACAGAGACTCACAGTTGCATCCTTTGTCTTGGAAAAACGCAGGCTTGAAGATGGAAACGTCTCCTCTCTAGTGGGTAGTACATAATTGTGTTTACAATCTCTCGTTTAGGGTTACAAAACCCTAAAACAATTCATTACCACGTTGATTGCAGTGGTAGAGTTGAATCAGAAGTTTGTGAGATAATGCAAAATCAAAACACATATCGTGTCGGCTTCCGTCTCCTTTCCATACATACTCTTTTCAGTTCAAATACGGCCCGCCGTTTCACATATAGATAATAGATGGGCTTGGGCCGGGTCTATTTAAGCCCAACAACAATTTTTTTTCTATTATTCAATATTAGTACAAATTACACCCGTAAAATTTTTAAACAAAATCAGTCACACGTAAATCCTGATTATTATATTAAATTTATTTTTAGAATATTTTAGGCATTATTTTTCAAGTTTAATTTTGACTTTCTTTTAACAAGTTTAGGTAAAGTTAGACTTGATTATCTTTACGAATTACTTATCTAAGTTTTCTAAGTTTTATATTGTTTTTTATGCTCATAAATATTTAGAAACAGTCTTTCTACTAGTTAAAGATAAGACTGCATATTATTGGAACTCTTCATACTTCGTGTATTAGCGAAATTTTTACTGGATGTTGTTGTTGATTTTTTATAGTCATGAACAAAATGAAAACATTATATTAAGGTCCGATCAATTTAAGACGTTTTAGATTTCTTAAATATTTGATCATTGATTTAATCATCGAAAACAAATTAATTTCCTACTTATTTCATTATTTAAATAGATGGTGGATGTTAATTAAATATGTTTATGATAATAAAATTTGCAATTATTATTTTTTAGTGTATATTAAATAAATTATCAAATACATATAATAATTTATAAATTTTATATTTTAAATAAATTATTTGACACATAACAATATAGAATCAATCAAATGAATATTACTACTTTCAACTAATTATTCCATTTAAAAGAAATATTAGAAATAGGAAATTTCCGATTATAAGCTGAGTGTTTTAACTATAGACATTTGTTTAGAATATGGCAACATGTCACTTCAACCAAACCATTTAGGATCTTCCAAGGTTTATTCTTTCTTTGTTTACCAAAAGTTATTTATTCGATGACTTAATCTAAATATGCTCAAGTACACATCCTCTTGTTACATAACAAATCAAATCTTAAAGGTTTAGTTTCTAAACAATACTTAATATGTTCCAACCTTATTTCCATTCCAAGACGCGATTTTATATGCAAACAAACCTAAATAAATAGGAACAAGTTAAGGTACAAAGATATGACGTCACATCCTAGTACCTTATCTACATCTCCGTTTGTTTAGGAAGTACTAAAAGGTATTTTCTAGTAACCCATCTCTATATAAAGGACCTAGTCTTCACAAATATTATATAAATATAGTGCCCTCCTTCTCCAAAAGTCATCATACATATCCACTTCTTGTTGTCTTTGGAGTTGATAACCTTATCTCATAACACAAATATCAAGTAGTGGGTTGCTAACTTAACATCCTATCTTATATACGTCATGTGCTTTTTTTTTTTAATTTCCTTTTATTCATTACACATTTATAAAATAAAATTTCTCTTAAAAAAGAGTAATTGTATTATTACAAGAGGAAGTGCAAGTATAAACATGAACGTTTTCAATTACAAGTAGTTTTGCAATGAAAAGATTCCGATTTGTTAATTAAAGTGATTAGAGGATTTAGAGTCGGTCTAATTCAGTATAAAGTTAATAAATTAAGTTTGATTAATTTAAGTTTTGAATTAGATTTTAAATTAGAGAGTTTGTTCAGGGTTTAATCTAATGACTTAATTGTTTTTCGTGTGTTTATAAAAAAATTTTCAAAACAACGTTATTTTGGTTTAAAATCTTTTAATTTTCTTAAAAGACTTGTTTTGAACAATTCGAACTTGACCAAACGTGTTACAATCCAACTTGACCCCTTTGGCTCATTCTTGTCTCTGCTTCGAGCTTGCACCAAGTTGTGCTCATAATTCATTAAGGTGCTTTACCAGGTTATCAAACAGCTGGACTAATCATTGGATTGAATAGTTGTGGAATGATCCTATAGGAAGTGCTTAGATATGAAAATTTTGATCCTACGTAGTGTTTTTCATAACTTAGGTTCATCTTGACAAGAAATAAAGTTTTCATGGGATCCTGAGATGTTTAAGATGATTTATAAGCATTAACCATAAAGAAAAAAAGAACAAGATTTATGACCTATGCTATGCATATTGTTAAGAGGTAATCACTAATATTCAATTATCCAAAAATTCAACCCATTCGAGGTGAAAACCTTTAATCTTTTAACTTTTCAGTTTGGTTTCTAACTTTTTGGTTCGATTTGTTCTAATAATTTTTGTTGTTAAAGATTTATTAATTTATTAATTAATCAATCAATTTTTTAAGTTAATAAGTTCTAGTAAACTAAAATGAATCAATTAATTTTCATTTAACAATTCTTTTTTTAATTAAACTTTAAATTCTTAGATAGATAATAACAATTTTTTTAATCATATTTTAACTTCTTTAATTTTATTTAATCTTTAATCAATTTTATGATGATCTAATATCAGTTGAACCTTTTAAATCTGAAACTTTTTATCTTACAGGTTTAACTTTTGGTCCGATTTTTAAAATATTGCAAATATTGCAAGCAGAAGTCACGATTAAAAATAGAGCAAATTTGACTATTTATGCCTACTAGGTATTAACTATACAATATAATAACAAATTCTTATTCTATTACTAATCTAGCTCTCTTTTTTTTTTTTTCCTTTCATTGTCTTTTAATTGGTAGAGTATCTTATAGTAACTAAACATGAAAATGTTAGTCATTTAAAAAGTTGACCCTTATCATTTATAAATCTATTTTCATGTTTAATCAATATGAGATACTCTAATATTAATATCATAAATTTTATATTTTCAGCTGAAAAAAAGAGGCAATCCATCAATTATAGTAAACCCTTTTCCACTTT
>JANQAP020000526.1:243603-256608 GCA_026874005.2 Erythroxylum coriaceum
CAATTGGTATATTTTTCTAAAAATATAATTTAGGTTGAATTCTTAATGTACTTTTTTTCAATAAATTAAATAGAGTTCAAATAAATTTGTTAGCCTACTAAAATATCTCTATTTAATTAACCTTGACAATTGTATATAATGAATTATGAAATAATGATACTTCATTATATCAAGAATTATTAAAACCAATGATTAAAAAATTCAATTGGTTTAATTGTAAAAATCTTGAATTGATTAACTCGCCAGTTAGATTTTTAATATTTCGGTTTGATTTATTTTAATAATTCTTATTGTTAAAAATCGACCCGTTTATTAGTTAATTAATCAGTTTCATAAATTAATCAATTTTTATAAATTAAAATTAATTAATTAATTTTCATTTAATAGTGTCCTTTTTAAATTAAATTTTAAATTCTTCGATATATAAAGATAATCTTTTTTAATTATATTTTAAAATTTTTAATTTTATTAAAATTTTAACCTATTTTATGACGGTTCGGACGAACTTTTAAACCTTAAATTTTTTTAACTTATCCGTTTAATTTTTAGTTTGATTTTTAAAATATTGACTAAAACGTAATAAGAAAAAAGAGAAAGTAAATAAAATTATTATGATAAATATCAAATAAAAAATTAAAATTTATTAAAAGAAAAAGGGAGTGGTGTGGTATCAGATGTGATCTAAATTTGGTCCAAATTTCATTTGCATTTCAAAATCTCAAGTCTGCTAATATATATACCCTAAGCTCTCGCTGTTCCAAGAAGAAGAAGAGTCTCTCTTTCCATACACACACCCAAAGAGTCAAGCAGTCTTCTCTGTTTGGCTTGCTTTCTGTACCCAATCCTCGTCGATCTTAAGCGTAAGTTTCGATCTTGCTCTATCTGGGTTTTTACTTTAGTTTGATGATATATGGAATTTGATTAGATCCAGTGAAGTTGGCGTGCATCCGATCTGTGGATTGAATTTGATTCCATGATCTGGAGTTGTTTTATGCGTAGATCTGTGGTGGGCTGTGATTTTTGTTGATTTTTCTTTTCACTTTTTTCTCCTTTTGTATTCGATGTGAAAAAGATTCTATTTTTTCTTCTTTTAATGATCGAATACACCCATGTATGATTCGGATGTTTGGTTTCCAAATCAGTAATTATTTAGATCTTTATGAGTTTTAGATGCTTTGGTTTGTAGGAATTTAGTAGACATGATGACAATCAGTAGCTTTCTTTGTTTTTTTGTTTGTTTGAAACCTCATTAAAGCTACGGAGGTTAAGTTTACTTCTTGGTTGTTGGCAAAGAATCTAAATTTCTGAACTTCTGTGTGGGTGGCTTGGGAAATGGCATGTTGTTGGTTCGTCAATCTTGGATTTCTTGTTCTCATGTATGTGTGTTTTTTAATGCAGGATTTTGGTGAAAAATGGCTGATGCTGAGGATATTCAACCACTTGTTTGTGACAATGGAACTGGAATGGTCAAGGTCAGTTGCTTTTTTCAATGTTACTGGGATTCTGCTGTGAATTTGTTTTTTCACTCCATGTGGATCTCTTTTGAGATCGAGATTTGATTATTCCATTGTATTCTTTTCAGGCTGGATTTGCAGGTGATGATGCTCCCAGAGCAGTGTTCCCAAGTATTGTCGGTAGACCTCGTCACACGGGTGTTATGGTTGGGATGGGTCAGAAAGATGCCTATGTGGGTGATGAAGCACAGTCTAAAAGAGGTATTCTGACTTTGAAATACCCCATTGAGCATGGTATAGTCAGCAACTGGGATGACATGGAAAAGATCTGGCATCACACATTCTATAATGAACTTCGTGTTGCTCCAGAAGAGCACCCGGTGCTTCTCACTGAGGCTCCTCTGAACCCCAAGGCAAACAGAGAAAAGATGACCCAGATTATGTTTGAGACCTTCAATGTGCCGGCCATGTATGTTGCAATTCAGGCTGTTCTTTCTCTGTATGCCAGTGGTCGTACAACAGGTTTGTAACGGCTGCTTTTAGCATTTGAATTTAACATTCTTCCATTATCTTCATAATTTGGGTGCTTACCACTTCTCATGGAACAGGTATTGTGCTTGATTCTGGTGATGGTGTGAGTCACACCGTGCCAATCTATGAAGGATATGCCCTCCCACATGCTATCCTTCGTTTGGATCTTGCTGGTCGTGATCTCACTGATGCTTTGATGAAGATCCTCACAGAGAGAGGGTACATGTTCACCACCACCGCCGAACGGGAAATTGTCCGTGACATGAAGGAGAAACTTGCATATGTTGCTCTTGACTATGAGCAAGAACTTGAGACTGCCAAGAGCAGTTCCTCTATTGAGAAGAACTATGAGCTCCCTGATGGTCAGGTAATCACCATTGGGGCTGAAAGATTCCGTTGCCCAGAAGTCCTCTTCCAGCCATCCCTCATTGGAATGGAAGCTGCTGGCATTCACGAGACTACTTACAACTCCATCATGAAATGTGATGTTGATATCAGGAAGGATCTGTATGGTAACATTGTGCTCAGTGGTGGTTCAACTATGTTCCCTGGTATTGCAGACCGTATGAGCAAGGAGATCACAGCTCTTGCTCCAAGCAGCATGAAGATTAAGGTGGTTGCACCCCCAGAGAGAAAGTATAGTGTCTGGATTGGAGGGTCTATCCTTGCCTCCCTCAGCACCTTCCAACAGGTAGTTTTGAGTTCTCATTATCTTTTCATCTTCCTCCATATACATTTTCCATGAGACGAAGATGCTTTCTTCTGTTGTATCAGATGTGGATTTCCAAGGGTGAGTATGATGAGTCTGGTCCAGCCATTGTCCACAGGAAGTGCTTCTAGGTTCTGCAGCTGCTTTGATGGTGAGCTTTTTCAGTATTGTTGGCTTTTTCGTGTCAAACTGTCAGTGTGAACTCCAAGTCTGGTTGATATGGAGAATTTTCAAGTTGGGGTCACTGCTTAGAGTTTATGTATAAAATAGCTATCCATTGGTGAGATTATCATCTATAGTACTGCAATTTCAATGATGTCCCTGGAATTAGGGGGCAGGCACTTTGGTATTTTTCTTTTTAAAGTTTGCTTGTTAAACCATGTCTTTTAATAGGTCGGTTGTAGTTTGAGTTGATTGTGATGATTTTCTTCGATTGCTTTTTTGGTTTTCCCTTCATTTCAGGATCTCGAATTTTTCCATTTACCCTGAGAACATTTAATGTCAATATCGTTCTATGAGAATTCATAAATTAGTCAGTTTGCAGTCATAAACTTGTGTGTAATACATGTCTTAAAACAGTTTGTTTGGAATACTTCGATTAGTCCTATTTGGTCAGTCCTTCACTTTATCACACCCACCAATCTCTTCTTCTGCACCAAGCAACTTTTCATTTTCATTGTTCCAAATTCTCAACTTCTTGATCAGACAGCTGTATGTCACATTCGCAGACATCTTAGAAGTTGGCCCCATGTATTAATCAAGATTCGTTACCTGACACACCACAATGATATTGACTGAAGCAAGCATCTTTTGGTCTTTTAACTTAAGAAACTAATGTTGGAACAGAGAAAATGTAGAGATAATAGTATGTGAATTGAGTGTTCTTAGGTATGTACTGAGTTGGGGCTGCCAATGATAATAGTACGTGAATTGAGTAGTCTTACTTAATTTCTCGAGCATCTACCTAATTAGGTACTGATGGTGCTAGCAGAGTAAATTGTAGGAATTGGGGTTGATTCCGAATTAAGTCCTATCCAGAATCAACAAGTTAGATTCAATCTGATCAAATTTTAAATTAAATTCAGAATTAAAACTAATTCAAACAACTTGAAAAATTCAAATGATCATTTAAAGTGGCATCATTTTTTTAAGGAAAATTAAAATATGTTGCTGGTATGGTGCTTTCTTTATTATTAATTATACTAATACTTAAATTTTAAAGATTGATCATTAAAACACTTACAGGCTGTTTGGTTAATAGAATAGTTATTTTTAAGAATAGAAAAGTTGAAGAATAAAATAAAATAAAATTTACTTTGTTTGGTTCAAGGAATGAAATAGATAAGAAATTTTTATGCCTGTTTAGTTTGAAAATATAAATTTGAAATGACAAAAGAATAATTAATAAAAACACCAAAATATTATTATTATTATTATTATTATTATTATTATTATTATTAATTTTATTAATTATTATCTTTATTTTGATTATTATTAAATTCCTTATTATTATATATATTTTTATTTTTATTTATTTTTATTATTAACAATATTTTTATTATTAAATTTATTGTTATTATTAATATTAATTATTATTATTATTATTAATTTTCTACTTATTATTATTATTTTTATGAATTATTATTATTAAATTCCTTAATTATATTTATTATTATTAAATTCCTTATTATTATTAATTTTCTTCTTATTATTATGAAATTGATTCTTAATATTATTAAATTTATTATTATTATTATTATTATTAATTTTCTACTAACAACTATTATTATTATTATTATTTATTTATATTTAATTTATTTATATTATTATTATTATTAGTAATTATTATTATTATTGAGGGGTATAAGTTGTCCCAAAAAAAAAGAAAGTTGTGTTTTAGGTATTCCCACTTGCATGGAATAGGTAAAGAGGAGGGAGGGTTGTCTTTAGCTATTCCTTAATGTAAGGAATAGATAATATTTAGGAATGCTATTCCTTTGAGTCATAAAATAAACCAAATAAGGGAATAAGTAATAGGTAAGAATAGAAGAGTCAACCCAACACCCCATTACTTTTTCAATGAAATTAATCAAAATCATTTATCTTAAATTACTAAAATTTTGATACGAATTGATTTTTTTTTATAACAAGTCGAATGTATAATAAAATAAACAACTAAGGGCACACAACGACACAATAATCCACACAATACGTATTTTTCATAAATTATTTGATGAATAGGTTACTCATTTATGAATAATTGTGTATGAATTCTAACATTTCTTAACTCTCAGTTACTCATTAGGAACTGGCCTGCACTCGGCCCTATTTCAACCTTGACATGAAAATTTATGCTGAGTTCGAGTCTAACCCAAAGCTTACATAGGTTTGAACCTGATCATAGCCTGATAAGACCCAAGGGTTCTAACCTGAACAAGAGCCTAATTAGGCTTAGATAACACAAAGTTTGATCGGGTCCAAATCGAGTCAAATTATTTTTATTTAAAATTTAAACATAACATAATTTTTACTTAAAAACTTTTTAGAGTTTTAGGCTGGGCAATACGAAACTCAAAAATTTCAAAAAAAATAAAGTCTAAACTTGACCTTAACCTAGTTCAACTCAAACTAAGCTTGTTAACTTCACGCTGAGCCCGAACCAAAATGCCATCTCTAAATCTAATAGTCATCCTCTTCACAATTTCTAACTTGACAAACTCTTAAATCAAATATTAAAGGGATTTGTTTGCTCCACCAATTGTACCATCCCCTAAGAGGCAAAAGCATGTTAGGAAGAAAAGAATGTTTATGTAATAATGAATTGATTCTCTAAAAGTGAACACTTTTTTTTTATATCATGCCACATGAGAAATATATATATCTATTGTACGAACGTATTACATAAATATTAGCTAAAGACTTTGTAACAATGATAAGAGGATAACTAATCAATTTGACAACTATGAACGAATAAGCTAATGTTAATGGAAGCAAAGGATGTGGCAAAGGCCAACCATCACCTTGTCAGCTTCATTGCTTTGGTTGAAAATGGCGGCCAACGTTGCTTAAGCTCTCAGTTTCACTTGCTTCATTAGTTGTATGACATCCCCAAAAACTGCAAAGCAATAAAATTCCATGTCAGTTAATAAGTTCAAGAGTTCTTATATTACATGTCACACCGGCAAACCAGAAAACACGTCAAATTTTACAGCAAAGAGAAGTGACGAAGACAGAAGAGAAATCTTTGTGCGCGTCTTTTCTTTGGAGTTGAACAATTTTGTGCAGTGGCATTCATAAAGATTATAATGAGATAGGAGTAACCTACTAGGTACTGAAATTGGATCATGTGTTGTTCAAAGAGGTGGAAAATTCTGAAAAGAGTGAGTATGTCCCATTACCAGCATCTGAGTCATGCGGACCAGGGGATGCCCCCGGATGGTATTGAAGAGACATGACATCTAATGCAGGGTAAGCAAGACCAGCATAGCTTCCATCATTAAGATTGATATGAGTCACTTCAACGCGTCAGGAAGGGATGCAGGGTCAACTGCATAGTTGTGATTCTGGCACAGAATATTTTAAGCAGAAGAAAAACCAAAAAAGTAACAAAGATAAGTAGGATTATCTTTCAAAACTGTTGCAGCAAATCAAGGGATAGAAAAAATGTTCCAACGTTTGATCCGAAAACTTGGAATTAGGCTTTGGCTTCGTTACCCCCATGGCTTTATGCCATTCTTCCTAATGTTTACATTAATCAATGTTGACCTAGACAGAAATATTGTGAATCGTGTAAATTGACTCACTTGAAAACTGATCTCGACGCGGTTAGCTCGAAGGTTCCGAACAGGATGATTTCCACCATGGTGACCGAACTTCATCTTGAATGTTTTCCCACCCAATGCCTGTCCAAGCAGCTGATGACCCAAGCAAATGCCAAATACTGGAACCTTTCCCAGTAATTCCTTCACTGTTTCCACAGCATAAGGATCTGCAGATGGATCAACAGGACCATGCTGAAAAGAACTCCATCTGGCTTCATCTATAGAGCTTCTGATGTTGGCATTTTGAAGGGATCACGGTAATTTTACATCCATAAGATGCTAAGCGTCTCAAGATGTTGTGCTTGATCCCAAAATCATATGCCACAACCTGAACAATCAAGAAGATGATGAGAAAAGCAGAAACTGATCAAAACCAACTCTGTGCAACAGGATTTTGAAGTCTAATACTAACATTTTAGAATTCCCACCTCTCATTTGAGTTGAATTCCCATTCTGAATTTGTTGCATCAACCCCTTCATAAGGGGCAGTGCATGAGACATCACTGATCAAGTCAACACCTGTAAAACTTGCACCAATAAATATAAACAGATATAATTTTCTACCATACAGAGAATAGAGTTAATTGCACCAGATATTTTATTTATACCAACAATGTCCCAGGAATGAGACATCTTCAGAAGTTCTTCGTTTGTCTTGTGTTCCTCTGTGCTAAGTACACCGATAAGGCTTCCATCTTCCCTTAATCTGCGGGTGATTGCACGTGTGTCTACATAATCTGTTTTTGAACGAAAAAGCATCAATTGCATAGATTAGAAGTCAAGTACAAACAAATTATTGAGGGTATCGTGAGGGTTCTCAATGACAAGTGTATATAAAATCAGTCTTGGATGAATCAACTTACATATTCCCATTATGTTCCTTTCTGCCAAATAATCTTCAAGTGCCTTGGTGCATCTCCAATTTGAAGTACTGAAATGAAGTTACAAGTGATAGTGATGGATGAAATGTAAAGAGCGATGCTACACATGAATGAAAATAATAAACAAAAATCACCTAATACTTAAACTCCTGATGACCAGACCAGCAAGGAAGCATTGGCTTGATTCTTCATCTAAAATGAAATGAAGCACATTAGTTTCTAATGTGGAAATATGAAATGCCAGTATGTAGATGATATCAAACCCACCAAAATTTACACCAGTGTTGCCAATATGTGGGTTTGTCATTAAGACAGATTGTCCTGCATAACTAGGATCCGTAAGAATTTCTTGATACCTACAGTGTCCACGAATAAAATTTGTAAATCACATTCCAATAACGAATCACCCCAATTTGTTGAACACATAAACTAATAGCTACAACTTCAAAGCAAACTAGAAAAGTGGGTCACTTTGGAGCTCAAAGGCAACATGTCGTTCGTGGCAATTCAAGACAACCACACAGGCTGAGGCATAACAATTATCACAGGCTCACAAAATCCACTTCAAAAAACAAAGAAAAAAAAGGCATTGTTGTCTTACCTGTCAAAGAAGTGTTGAATACAACCTCACCAACTTGGTATCTCTAGCACCAAATGACTTTGCTCTCCAGACTGTACCATCTTCAGGTACAAGTCTAGCATCTGAAGTTTTCCAAGGCCTTTCTGCCACATCAAAAGCTCAATTTCAGACTCATTAATCTATGTATATTCTCAATTATACACATATATGTCATACACAACCTCATCCATTAAGGTTTGAACTTAGACAACATATGGAGGGAAGGGGAAATGAGTCCCAAGTACATTGAAAAATAGCTAATACAAATATATTTCTGGGGCAAGCGGTAGTTACCGGCAGTGGCGGTGGAGGAAGCGTCAGAAATGAAGAAAGGGGCGGAGCACCGAACAGAGAAAACCCTCAACTTTGCCTTACCTCTGACTTCTAAAACAGAAAAAGTTCCTGTCTTTGCAGCTAATTGGAACTTCCATCAATTTCCCACTGCGACCTCCATGCTTTTCTTCCTCTTCTTCTTTTCTTCACCCAACTGCACAATATCTCTTTGTCTGCCTCTCTCTGTCCAGAGGGTTTAATGGTGGTTTATGGTTCACTCAGTGAAGTAGATGCAAAGCCTTGTGAGCAAACACCCACCTTTGACGTTCACTTGCTACAAAGGTTGGCTTCATTCCAACTCACAAAGAAAACCAAGCCGGCCCATTCTTATTAAGGAATGATAATTCTGGCTAGACCCAAAAAACTTGTCAACCCAAGACTTCGTTCAAAAACGAAGTTATTTTAATTTAAGATTGAAACTACGATGAATTATACTAAAATAATGTCAATTTAATACATTCAATTTCAAGCTGAACTCGAATTGTTTGTAAAGAGAACTGGACCGAGATTAGTCCAATAGTGAATTCAATCCGATCCGAACTATTATCATCCTTAATTTCAACTCTTTTTACCTCTTAATCTTTACATTTTTTTTAATTAGTCTCCAAATACAAAAACGAAATTGGGAGTCAGGATTTTTTTATTTCTTATATATTTTTCTATAATCAAGTTCTTTTCCACTTTAAAAGATTGAACTTTTTAATGGTTTTCTTTTGTACTGAATACTACCTTTTTAGTGCTCTTCGATTGCAAATCATTTAACCAATGGATAACAAGTTAAAATGTCCAGAACAACGGGGACTGAAACAGAGTAAAGATTTAGCTGAAAAAGAACTCATCATAGTAAGAACTCTGCTTCAGGTAAACCTGGCCTATGCCAATCGATTGATCACAAGAGGTTATTCAATGAACTGAAAGATTCTGCTATTATAAAACTTGAATGATTTTAAAGGTAAAACGTTTATGCTGATATTTATCCACTATTCACCAACAGCCCATGATCGCCGCAACAAAGTTGCATATGCCCTCACCAAAATCAAACCAGGAAATATAGTCCTGGTCACAGTCTAATCCTTCAACAGAGCGCAGAAGGTTAGAACGCTCAAGGAAATGATCATTTGATCAACTAGGCAGTGACATTGCGTCCTCTTTTTGTTCAACATAGAAGGGGATCGGTTTGGTTGGGGCAGGCAGGCGGCCGATGCTGTCAACTTTATCCCTAAGCTTTGGAGGAGGCCTGGCCGGTTTAGGCAACAACCTTCCCTTCTTTTCAAACCATTCAGGTTTGATCAATGCCCGTAAACCCAGTTCATTGTAATGCACTCGTCTGACAGTCCCACCTGCGGCTTCAACTGCCTCCTTTGCCCTAACAGTCACTCTTGAAACCTACATTTTTTTTTCATCTATAAGATAATGGTTTTGTGTTGAATGCCAAAAGCAGTGGTATGCTTATAAATTAGTTTTTGATTTTGGTATTTAAAAGTAATGTTTTTTCAACAACTACATCAAAGCAATACTGATGCAAGCACCCTATTCAACTAGAATTCAAAGATTAGTTGTATGAAATGTTGATGGAAAGCTATAGTTTATAATTTTTACATAAAATGCGTGCAAAATTCAGCTCAAGGAGTTTAATCCCATTCTTGTAAGACAGCAACAGTATTTTCTCTAAAATCAGCTGACTAAGCACAAATTTTGACAGCAAATGCTAAACGTTCCCTCAGACTTACTACAGGTAAACAATTCAAACATTTTAGGTTATGTTCAGTGGTCTGGAAACATGAACCCTTTAACTGATGTTTACCTCTAGATGAATAGGCCATTTAATCTTCTCCGCACCACGCCCCATCAGTCTTACTCCATCTTTTATCTGCTTCCCTATGGCACCAGTATCCTGTAACAGTAGCAAGATGTTACCAAAGCTTAGCAGGTAGAGGGTTGATCTTAGGAAACTGAGAAGAATGACATAATACCCTGAGAGTTTTCATTGTTATTAATTCATGAGAGTCTATCTTGCCTTGATTTATGAGTTTTGCAATCTTTCCCAATCCTACAGGCTGCCAAAGGGGAGAAAGTAATTTTAAAGAAATTAGCAAGAACGGGACAAAATATAAGTATCAAAATAAGTATCACTTTTTATGTAAGGTAATTTGAGCAGATATTATCATTTACTCCAGCACCACTAATATCCCTTTCAAAAAACAAAATAAATTAAAAGACTCTCTCTCAAGTCAAGAATGTCAAGCTAAGATTTTCTCTTCATGCATCCAAAATGCAATGATTTCTATATACAAGCAACAAAACAGGAGCCACAGAAAAAAGCAAATCTGAGGCTACGCTGCAAACAAAGGAATTCCAACTTTGACGAAAGAATGCAATAGGTAAAAGAAACTGAACAAATTCCAACGACAAATATCTTGACCACATAGCTATTAAAACTTATGCATCCAATCAAGGCCAGATTGACGCATACAAGGGCCAGAAGCCACAGTTTGAGTCAAAATGAGGAAGAAGAAAATCGAATACGAAGATTTACTAAAAACTAATCCGAATTGATGAGGTTGGAACTTAACCCTTTAACCCCCAACATATGATAAAATCTATGGAACTACGAATCTAAACCATCATATACCAAAATAATCTTCTGTACGTCAGAATTCAACGAGTTCTGACTTCCATTATGGTCATGACAAATCTCTTCTCGCTATGATCCTCAAAAATATTACTCTTGTGCGTAGCCGCCCTAAGTAAGAACCCCTAAAGCCAAAATTTCCCGAAATGCAATCATTACTGCTATCTTTTTTTCAGCATACCACATTTAGAGACTCACTTCAACTACTGCAGATTGCAAAATGGTAAAGCCTCCTTTGCAACCAAGATTTGTCAATGATTAATCAAATAATGCAAGAAAGACAAACACTTCTCCATTCTCAATGTTAGAACAATAAAAGCAAATGGGCATAAAAGAGAACAAAAACAGCACCTGAAAGGTAAGGCTAAAAGGGTTCTTAAACCCTCTTTTAGGCATTCTTCGTCGCATCGGAGTTTGACCACCTTCAAACCCATACTTCATAGTCCCTCGAGCCTTTTGGCCTTTGTGACCTCTCCCCGCAGTTTTTCCCTTACCAGAACCAATCCCACGACCCTTTCTCGTCTTCAGCTTCCTGGGCACTTTGTCTCTCAAATCATTCAAGCTCAACAAGCTATAAGCTCTCAAACCCACATACCCAGATTCCACATTTGCACTAAAACCATTGGGGTTTCGAGATTGGAGGGACTGAAATGTCGGAATTGGAGTGAAAGCTCGTATCTTTTCAATCTGGGGATTGAGTAAAGAAGCTGAGGATGATAGAGACGTCAGTAATCTCCTCCTACTGATCATCTTTTTCCTTCTCTGAAATGAGAATTTGGAGTTCTCAGCTTGTATTTGTCTTATGGGTTTTAGGGGTTCTGTGATTTAGGGCATAAAGCTTTTCTTATTTTAACTTCTGTTATTGCAGTGTTTAAAGTTAAAAGCCTAGCATACCAAATAATAATAAGTTTATTGCAAGCTAAATCTCAATTTCCTAAAATTACACTATTTAAATACAAAATTAACATTATTACATTTTTCAAAAATGTCTTGGTGTTGTCTCCAAATAGATAGTATAATTTTTGCTAAATTAGATATTTTCTTTTAAATTAGATTAAACTATAATTGTTAAATTATAGTTGAGTGTGACATATACTAAAAAGTTTTTTTATTACTTGTTTGAGCATTTTTCAATTACATTCTTAGTTCCCAACATATATTTGACATTAGTTTTTACTACATATATCAAATTTCATATATTGAAGTTGTGAACTCAAGTATTAACTTAGGTTATAATCAAATAAAAATTTACATATATTCGAACTCAAATTGATGGAATTTTAATTTGAACTCAGATTTGAGATGACCAACTTTACTTGATTTGAATTAGTTTAGGTAAAAATGATATCGCTTTAAATTGAATCGATTAATTAAAATGATATCACATCAGACTTGGATTGTTTGGTCCAAGTCTAGTTAAACGTTAGGTTTCGATCAAGTTGGAAAAAAATCAGGTCCTAAGGTATTATCAATCTCAAGAACAATTAGAAATTACAAAAATGTTTCAAAAGTTAAAAGAAGTAGTTGGAAATTAAAAACCTATGTCAACATCATCAATGTCATATTGTCATTGTCTACAAATAATAGGCCATGGTTTTGGCAGTGAAGAACCCTCCTACTGAAACTACTATAGTTTAGTAGTTTTAACAGTGAATAAGACTTGCTGAAAAATACATAGAATGATAGAATTTTAGGTAACATCCTATCACCTATACATACGGCTAGAACACATAATTGTGAGACATTTATATGACTTAAGCTAAATGAATGTTAGACATAAGTTATTTGTGACATATATATCGGTTGGCACATTCATCCAAATATATATGCTTTCATTTGGCATTTTCCGGATAAGTATGACAAATTGTCATTATGACAAATGGTGAATCAATGGTGATAAATAGTACACGTGAGGAGCCTGGGGATAATATTATTTAAGTTAGGAAGGCTCCATTACAGGTTATAATTATGACAAATGGTGAGTCAGTGGAGATGAATAGTACACGTGAGGGGCATAGAATGAAC
>JANQAP020000526.1:273259-285983 GCA_026874005.2 Erythroxylum coriaceum
TATTAAATTAAAATAAGAAAATATAAATAAAATAAATTTAGTAAATAAAATATTTCATAAAAAATATATTATTAGTTATATAAATATAAATTATAAATATGTTGGACTTACTTTTTATTAGTTGAGAGTATAATGGAAAATAATAATTATCAGAGGTTATTAATGGAAAGTAGAATTTTTACCGCAGAAGCACTTTCTACTGCAACCTTCTTTCTGCTTATCGATTTCTGAGATGGCACCGCACTTTCCTCCAACCTCTGGTTGTTTGCCCGCAGATTCAAACATGTGACTGTGTTTATAAACTGTGGTGGACTAAGTACTTATCTCAACTGCATCACAGATCCAAATGCAACCTAGATATAATCAAGTTTTGAGTAGTTTAATGCCTAATTGGGTCTGAGCAACTAGATCAAATTGGACCATATCAAGTCTACTATGTCAAGTTAGATTTAAAATTTCAATCTTTTTAGAGAAATATTAAATAATTAAATATCTATTTAGACTGGTTCAGGCCCAAAAGCTTATTATTTAGAAAAATATTAAATATTATAAGATTCAATTGGAGTAAATCAAGTCTAAAAGCCTAATTCTACGAAAGTTTTGTAAGTGAAGCAATGCTCTTAATACTCTAGTCAAATAATCACTTTGTAACTTTGCTTCAATCACAAACTTTCAAAAATGATTCTTTAAACTTAACTTTACCTAATTAAATTTTGGTTTCCTTGTTTTAAGTGTGATTTATTATAAAAGAAATTAATTTGTCTAAAAATTAAACAATATTATTTTTAATATAATTAGGTTTTCGGATTCAAACCGAACTCAAGTTTGAGTTTCACATTCTAGCTCAATTATTAAGTTTAAAATTTTTTATAAATTAAAATATAAATTTAGCTGGAAATTCAATAAACCAAAATCAAATTTATTAATTTTTAGTCAAACTAAATCAAACACAAGCTGTTTTGTTCATCTCGGTCTTTGCCAGGATAGGATCGTTTGTGGTGTTAGTTTTTTTTTTCCCTAGTCACTTATTCGAAGTTATTTAAGAAAAAAACAACCTTAATCCTCAAACCTTAATATAAGGAAGTGGATTTTTTTCCATGTTTCAGAATATGGTTAACAGCTGTACTGTCATCTCTATCTTTGCTAGGATAGGATCGTTTGTGGTGTAAGTTTTTTTTTTTTCCTAGTCAACTATCCGAAGTTATTTAAGGAAAAAACCTTAATCCTCAAACCTTAATATGAGGAAGTGGGTGATGTTCATTCAGAGCTATCAGATAATACCTGAAGAATCGACGGTCCTATAAATTTCTAAATTCTAATATATACAAAAGCATCTCTAAAATCTCAAACACTACCTTAGTCGTCCGACACCTGTAAGATAATGTTTCTCTTTACGGTGGTGACATATCAAAAAAGAGCCAAAACCAACCCTTTCACTGAAGATCTCTTGCTCGAATTCTGTAGAAGTTCCTTGTAGTTTAAAGATGTAGGAAGCCTAATCATCGAAAGGGCAATTTAAGACCGCCACCACAAGGTCCACAACAACGAGTGAGAATCTTGATTCTTTCGGAGTCGCATCAACTACGCGAGTCACCAATGAATTTAACGCGGTCTTGAATCTTTTAAGCCCAGTCTAACTTGTGGGGTTAGGAGGCAACATCAAGTCTCGATTAGCGTCGCATTAATTTCGGTGTCTGTCGTTATATTCGTTATGTGCAGCCTTGCTCACATCAGCCCCTCCTTTGTCAGAAAGATTCGTCCTCGAATCTGCATCCATATCAAACGGAGACAAGTCAGCAACATTAAAAGCAGCAGACACGTTGTACTCACCGGAGAAGTCAATTTTATAGGCGTTATTGTTGATCCTTTCCAAGACTTGAAAAGGACCATCTCGTCGCGGATCAAGCTTGAACTGCTTATGGTTAGGAAACCTCTTCTTGCGAAGATGAAGCCAAACCCAATCGTCGAGTTCGAAGATCACCTCCTTACGCCCTCTGTTGGCTTGGCGTGCATAAATCTCATTCTTGCGCTCCATATGTTGCTTAGCCTTCTCATGCAACTCTTGAACCAACTAGGCTTTCCTCTCTCCATCTAGGCTAGTTAACTCAGGCAAAGGTAAAGGCACCATATCCAATACAGTTAAAGGGTTAAAGCCATAAACAATTTCAAAAGGAGAATAACCGGTAGTAGAATGCACACTACGATTATAAGCGAACTCAATAAATGACAAACAATTAGACCACGTTTTCAATTTTTTCCTATCACAGCATGCAACAAACTCCCTAATGTTTTATTCATAACTTCTGTTTGCCCATCAGTTTATGGGTAACAAGTAGTAGAAAACAACAATTTCGTTCCCAATTTTCCACACAAAATATGTCAAAAATGAGCCAAAAACTTGGTATCCCTATCTGAAACTATTGACCTAGGAATATCATGCAATCTCACAACATCTTTAAAGAACAAATCAACAATATGCATGGTATCATCAATATTTTTGCAAGCAATAAAGTGAGCCATCTTACTAAATCTGTCCACAACAACAAAAATGTTATCTACACCCCTTTTTGTCTTCGACAACCCTACAACAAAGTCCATAGAAATATCCATCCAAGGGTGAGGGCGTGTATAGATCGTAAGGTTTAGTGGTCAATTTAGCTTACTTACAAGCAATGTAATAGGCACAAATGCGTTCTACATCCTTTCGAATTCCCAGCCAGTAAAAATGTTCATCCAATACGTTCAATGTCTTAGCGATACTAAAGTGCCCCATAAGTCCTCCACCGTGGGCTTCAAGCACAAATAATTCACGCAATGAACAATTAGGCATGCATAAACAATTCTGGCGATATAAATAACCATCATGCCTAAAGTATTTCTCAAAAACACCATGTTCACAAGCGGCATAGACACTAGCAAAGTCCACATCATTGGCATACAACTCCTTAAGATGCACAAACCCTAAAAGTTTTAAAGTAAGAGTTAAGATTAAGGAAAACCTGCGCAATAAAGCATCGGCGACCACATTCTCCTTACCTTGCTTGTAGTGCAGCACATATAGAAACGTTTCCAAGAACCCCACCCAAGTTGCATGTCACTTGCTCAATTTACTTTGTCCTTTCACGTACTTAAGAGTCTCGTAATTGGTTTTGATGACAAATTCCTTTGGTTGCAAATAATGTTGCCACGAGCTCGCACCATTGCATAAAGTTCTTTGTCATATGTTGGATAATTAAGTTACGCTTCACTCAATTTCTCACTGAAGTACGCAATAGCCTGTTTTCCTGCATTAAGACAACACCTATATGGATCCCGGAGGCATCACATTCTACTTTAAAAGCCTTATCAAAATTAGACAAACACAACACAGGTGCGGTACATAACTTCTGTTTCAAAAGCTTTATCAAAATTAGGCAAACACAACACAGGTGCGGTACATAACTTCTGTTTCAACAAATTAAATGCATACTCTTGATCTTTTCCATAACTAAATTCCTTCTCCTTTTTGACAACTTCAGTCAAAGGAGCAACAATGGTAGAGAAGTCTTTCACAAACTGCTGTTAAAAACTAACTAAGCCATGAAAGCTTCTCACATCTGAAACACTCTTTGGTGTTGGCCAATCTCGAATGGCCTTCACCTTCTCCTCATCTACCTTAATCCCCTTCGAGCTCATAACAAACCCCAAGAATATCAATTTATTAATGCAAAAAGTACACTTCTTAAGGTTTGCAAACAACTTCTCACATCTCAAAGTATCAAGCACATAACACACATGCTCCACATGATCATTCAAAATAATGCTATACACAAGTATATCATCAAAGTACACAATAACAAATTTACCCAAGTAATCACTTAAGACATGGTTCATTAATCTCACGAAGGTACTCAGTGCATTAGATAAACCAAATGGCATAACCAACCATTCATACAAACCATATTTAGTTTTAACCGCAGTTTTCCATTCATCCCCAGGTTTCATGCGAATTTGATGATAACCACTTTTTAGATCAATGTTTGTAAAAACACATGCACCATGCAACTCATTCAACATATCATCAAGTCGAGGAATAGGATGTCGATACTTTACCGTGATCTTATTGACAGCTCGACAATCTACACACATGCGCCAAGATCCATCCTTCTTCGGCACCAGTAGAACTGGAACAGCACAAGGACTAAGACTTTCACGCACGTGCCCCTTTGTAAGCAATTCATCTACTTGTGATTGAAGCTTCTTTGTTTCCTGTGGAATACTCCTATAGGCTGGCTTATTCAGAATTTGTTCTCCTGGGACAAAGTTGATTTGATGCTCTATACCTCGTAAAGGAGGTAGCCCCTTCGGCATCTCCTCTGGGAAAACATCCTTCTATTCCTATAAAAGAGACCTAAAAACACTTAGCAAAGATTCATCAATAGGGTTAGTATCCGAAAGAAAACAATCCCTATGTCTAATCACAATCAACGCTCTCTTTGCTCCATATGCTCTCCTTAAGTCCTTTTCACGCGCATACAAGCTAACCTTCTTTTCTCTTGGTTTGCTCTTGTTTTCCCTCCTCACACTTTTCTCTCCAGCAAATCTCTCATTCTTTTATTCACTTGTGCTTTCTCTCTCCGATGAGCCATTATCTCTTTTCTTTTCGACTTCTTGTCCCTCTTTATTTTTTTAGTCCTCACTACCCAAACCGAATCTTCCTTTCAAGGCTTGAATTTGGTCTAAGTAAATTTCTCGTGGAGTCATTAGTTCAAAAATGAAATTCCACCCCTTGAATTTGAACGAGTACTTATTGGTGTATCCGTTATGGTTAGCTCGACGATCAAATTGCCACGATCTTCCAAGTAAAACGTGACCAACTTGCATGGGTACTACATCATAAAGAACCTCATCCTCACACCATCCAATGGAGAAAGATAGTAGCACTTATTTGGTCACGCTAACTTCCCCACTGTCATTAAACCACTGTAAGTGATACGGTTCCGGATGCTTTAGAACCATTAGCCCTAATTTTCTAACCATATCCAAACTAGCAACATCGGTGCAACTTCCTCCATCAATGATCAAGCCACAAAATTTAACACCAACCAAACATCGCCATATGGAATAAGTTCTCTTATTGGTCTAACATTTCAGTCCTATGCCAAACACTAAGCACCCTCCTAACCAAGAGAGTTTCACCTTTAACAGCCCGTTCTACACAAGTTTCATCTTTCTCTCCCTCCAAAACGTCATCCTCAAAACATTCCTCATCATCCTCATATTCAATCCACCCATCATACCTTAAAACCATGGCCCTCTTATTCAGACATTAGGAGGCAATGTGCCTAGTTCCAAGGCATCGAAGGCATTTAATTAAAGAATGTTTGCTAGAAGAAGCTTGAGTGTTAGGAGTATTAGATGGACCTTTAGTTTTCGGTAGAGTTTGGTTCGGTCTCTTGGCTTCCTGCCCCCTTCCTTTCGAATTCTCCTCTTTTTGTGGCCAATTTGAAGTAGAACTCATCCCACTCTTTGCTGTCCCACAAGACTTAGGTTACCTCTCAACCTTCATTGCCATGTTCACCATCTCTTCGAGGTCGGTGTAGTTGTGCAAGTTAACCACATTGGCTATTTCTCGATTCAAACCATCAAAAATTGAGCCATTGTAGCCTCAGGGTCCTCCTTATATTTAGCCCTTATCATTGTGATCTCCATCTCCTTATGATACTCCTCCACAGTCCAATTCCCTTATGTTAGGCCTTAGAGCCTTTGATGCATCTCTCAGTAGTAATAAGATGGAACATACCGCTTCTTCATGATCGCTTTCATTTCAGCTCAAGTACTCACGGGTTCCTCCCTATTTCTTCTCCTAGAAATCACCAATAGATCCCACCAAATTAATGTATAACTGGAAAATTCAACAGTTGGGAGTTTTACCTTCTTTTCCTCGAAAAAGTTGTGGCATTCAAAAATCATATCCATCTTTCGTTCCCATTCAAAGTAGAGCTCCGGATCATTCTTTCCTTTGACTAGTGAAATTTGCATCTTAATAAACCTAATGTCACTATCTCGTCTATCCCCAAAGTCAACTCGTTGAACTCATCCTCGTGGTCTCACATAATCCCCCTCATCATTAGATCCATAGTCTTCTAACACAATCGAAGCATGCTAGTTTCTAGGACCGGTGTGTCCCATTCGTGGCTCCTTGCGTGCGCCACACCTCAAGTCAGCAATTTCTCAGGCTTACCTCTCCATTTTGCTTCTAATTCTAGCAAGAGCAGTGTTTAGGCTTTCAATCAACTGCTGGATTGCCTCCAAAGTGGTGGCTTGTGCCCCGCCCGATTGTTGGCCTCTCACGCTGTCGTCAGATATACCTCCAATGAAAATTTTTCCTGCAAAGAAAAAAATCAGTAGCAAAATAACCTCACAAAGCACTCCCTCACATGTTTCACTCGAATTGAGAATACTCCCCTCGTGTGTCTTGGCCGCTCTAATGATCTCACCCTCTTGCCTTTTTCCTCTCGAATCCTCAACGTTCAAGTTATGCTTCAGAAGACTTAACTCCTTCCAATCAAGAAATCCAACAACGATGCCAAGTTTTGAAACTCCTTTCAAAGTAATGTCACGCAAGACAGGTCTAAAATTTCACCCAATTCAATTACCAATCCCTCACGTATGACTTTCCAAAATAATGTAATTCTTGAACTAAACAGTAACACTTTCGACTCTGCAATTTTTTTCATTTTTGTTATTTTTTCGGACTTCTTTTTTTTCAATGTTGGCCAAAATTTTCAACAAAATAAACAAGAAGAATAATTGAAAACCCTAGGCTGAAAGTTAATTCACACCTGAATTGATGAACCGACGATAATTGGATGGTGATAGGTGGTGGTTTCTTGAATTCTAATGGAGTTGAATAAGAATTCTTCTCTACACCAATGCTCTGATACCAAAGATGATGCACGCACAGACGGAGATTAATCGTGATATAATCCAGCAACCTTTAAAATAACTAGATATGTATGGTTTTTGATACTTTTCTAGACTTCAAGGATCGTGATTGTCCAAGCAACCTAGAACAAGCAATAAACCAAGAAAATTGAACCAAAAAAATATGCCACAATTGAGATTAATTGATAAGTAGAGTTAAGGTTCATGGAACAATAAGAACATGAAGAAAACTTCTTACAAAGCTCTCAAATTATCAAAGTGTAACCCTAAAACTAATGTCAAGGTAACTATTTATAGTTGCTAAAGTAACTCAAATTTTGGCCAACATCCTGGGCCTAAATGGATAAAATAATACTGTCTGAAACATTGTAAAAACAGTAGGAAAAAACCTAATACAAAAGAGGCCAGGCGGTGCGCCTGGTCTGGCGCACCTGACATCTAGCCTGATGGGCGCTGGAGTGCGTGCCTGGGCCCACTGGTGGCTGGCGTTTGCACCTAGCATGCGTACCTGTCAAGGTTGCTCAGGCCCAGAACTTGGCTTAAACTGACAAACTGAAGTTGCGAGTGAGAATCTTGATTCTTCTGGAGTCCATCATCAAACACGTGAGCCACGAATGAATTTAACGCGACCTTGAATCTTTTAAGCCCAGTCTGACTTACGGGGCTAGGAGGCAACATCAAGTCTCGATTAGTGCTGCGTTGATCTCATTATCTGTCGTTATATTTTTCATGTGCAGCCTTGCTCATATCCCTTAGGCTCTTACCACAAATGTTTGAGCTTTAAGTTCTTTTTCACTGGCGATTCTGGTCATAACTGCCTTTATATTTCATGCATTCATGGAATAAATGCATTTCACATATTCAATCACCATGTTCAGTCCAATGCATTCACATTCACTTTCTCATTCACATTAATCATCAGACTTGGTCCAGCATTCAACATATAAGTTGAGATCATATTTATTCATTCACATACACAATCAAAATATAATGTATTATTCATGCATCAAACGCCTCGTACATTTTATGTCCGAAAATTAGTACACATACATCATATGTCAATTCAATTTAGAATTAAACAAACAATCAAGGTGAGACCATCTTAGGTTACTCACAGTACGCTCCAGATTAGCATTAGCTTCTATGATCTGGAAAACGACTGGATATTGTCATTATATACTGTACAACAATAATATGCAATATATATATTACACACACATTATTAATTTCAAAACCACATAAACATTTTATTATACATATATGTGTATATGTTAGGTATAATGCATGCTCATATTGACAATCTTGGGTATATTTCCTTTATTCACATCTCATAATCAATTAACATCTTTCAATCATTCTTTAATATCCAATGCACTTTACTTGCTTTACTCATCTCATTTATCATTTGCCAGGTTCACTTAAGTTCTTATTCAAGTCCAATTACCTCATACGGAAGTACCCTAGCATTGATTAGTTTAAACTTCACTCAAAAGACCACTTCTTTTCTCTTTAGGTCTGGCCACGATCGTGTTGTCCCTACTATGATCGTGAAAGAAATATTTTCTAGCCAGGCCATGATCGTGGTGTCCCTGCCACGATCGTGACACAACCTTATTTTATCAGGCCACGATTGTGCTGTAAGGGCCACGATCGTGCCCTACATTTTTCTTCCTTCATCCACACAAATTTAACACTTATACAAACATTAATTCTACTCCAAATTTTCCTGAATTCATACTCATTAATGCAATTTCATTCCATGATAATTACACTATCCATTTATTGCATTAAACTCTCTAATCCTTTACTTATTTGATTCAACATTTCAAACTTAATCTCGTCATTCATGAAATCCAATCTCCTTCCATACTATGTCTTATTGATAATGCATCAAACGATTCATTCATTTTGTTATGTCCTCATTTAACACTCTAAACATTTCACATTTAGATGCATTACCTTCAAACATCCTTTTCCTTAAAGGTATAACATCAAGATCAATCAAAACTTATCACACATTTAACCAACTTTCCAACATCACTTATGTTCCTTTTAAGCCCTAATTAAATCCAAAAACATCATAGATATATATCTCATCCTTAAGTGATTCAACCATTGCATAATCAAAACATTACCATGAAAAATCATTGCCCACAATCGTGGCATCCCTTGCCACGATCTTCACAGAAACATTTTCCCCCTTCTTCTGCAGTTTTTCTAGTTTTTCTCAAGACATATTTTTAGGTCAGTTTTGTATGACCAGTATGACCTAGAAAATGAGGTATTTAGGCAATAACTTCTTCTAATCAAATGTTCCTCTATGTCTTAAGTTTCTATTGACATCAAATTAATGCAGTTTCATTCAATATTATCAGGTTATAACACAAATATTACAGACTATTCTCATACCATGACAACACACAGTTCTCAACTTCAAGCCAAATATCTAGACATTTAAGGATAGAATTGCAATTCGATTCCTTCATGATAATTCTAGCCATATTTCTCTAGTTTAATCTAAATCAAAACTAATCCCATTTGGATTTCTACAAATCAAGATATGGCCAAAATAAAGATGCGTGTTCAGTAAAAAACTCCATCTAACATATTCTAGCACAGTTTTTCCAAGTTTTCCAGCTCTTCAACTCTTACAAGTTACTTCTAACATATCTTATGCTTATTTTATCAATTCTACATCATTTCTTCATCAACATCACCTATATTTCCAATTCAATACGTCCACATAACAATTTACAAATCATTGTTCATTTTATGAATAAAAATAGAATATTAAGGTATCTATACATCAACATTTTTTATCATTTTTAAACACCATTGATACCCTTAATTCATCTCAAAATCATCCCTATATCAACTTATGAATTATTTCTCATCATATGAACAAGAATATAGCATAACCTACTTAATTCTTCGTCAACGTAACATCATATTTCAACACCTTTATCATGTTCATTTCATCCCAAACTATCATCACATATGCTTATATTTAAACAACCTATAAAGGTTTAGGTGCTACTTACTTGATTAAGCTTTAAGATCTTCAAAAATCACCTAACCCTAGCTTCTCCCATGCATCACACAACTATCAACTCTCATGGAGGAATGGGTTGTGTCTTTTTGTAGCAAGGTGAAGAAGACAAAGAAAAATAGAAATAAATGATGGATGAAAGCAATGTGTAACATTAATGAAGGTAGGTGAGTGTTGTAGATGGTGGAGAAGAAGAATGAAGAAAATGAAGAACAAATGTAGAGAGAAGAAGAAGAAAACCTATTTTGACCAAATGAAAGACAACTAAAGGTGTCTTACAATTGTAAATATCGTGGATGGGTGTGTGGCATGGCAAGTGACACTTATAACTTGCCACATGTCTCCACCTTATGGTTCCTAATGGGTCCTCTTTATTAACCAATCCAATTGTCTCTAAAATTTCAATGACTATTATCATTAAATCCTAATGCCACTTTTCAATCATTTCTACTACCATTTGATATTTATTTTTGCTACTATTTTTCAATTGTCCTGCCACTTGGCATTTTTCCTAGTCCCAATGTACTCATAAAAATTTCAGAAATTTTTCAAATTTCACCAAAAATGTTATCACTAATTTAATTCACTAGATCAATTTTTAGGGCAAAATATTCACTATCCATATCATAATAACATTAAAACAATCATTTTTACCTGAAAAATGTTAAATGAATACATGAATAATTTATTGTAATGTGTGCAATTATCAAATTCAGATATGTGTATAGTAATATTATGCATGAGTTTGAAATGCATTTTTCTAATCTCTCAATAATATTTCTCATATATGGTATTCCTGGGATCTAACCCTTAGTATGGGAACGGGATGTTACAATTCTCTCCCTTAATAAATTTCGTCCTCAAAATTCTTATTTAATTGATCAAATTGATGGGGGTATTGTTTTTCTCATAATCTCTTCCTTTTCTCATGTAACTTATCCACTTGATTGTTTTCTTCCAAGTAATTATAGTCGATGGAATCACTAGGTCTTTCAATTTCTTATTCAGATATCTTTCTCTCTTAACTGATTCCTCAATATATCTCTTATTACTCGCAAGTTGCACTTGCTGTGTCGACAATACATCTATCGGATCATACCAATATCTTCTATACCTAGTCATGTAACACAGTATGGAACTTAAAAATATATCCTTATTGGTAAGACTAACTTAAGTAAATGGTCCTATGCTGTCAACAACTTTATATGGAACAATACAATTCGAGCTTAGCTACCCTCTTTAACAAACTTTAGCACACCTTGTTGAGGTGGTACTTTCATAAACACTTTATCTTTCTCTCTATATTTCATATCTTCCTTGTTGATCCACCTAACTCGTTTATCTTTCTTGAATCACTTAATTTCTAATATAGTTTAATTTCGCTAATAAACAACATCTCGAATCAATTATGGCCTTCAACCATTTTAGGCCTTATTCATCCCAATATAAAGGTGAACGACTCATTCTGTCGTATAACGCCTTATACAATTTCAATTTCAACCTCTCAATTATATAGTGTAAGGTCATAGTAAGAGTACAGTGATAATGATTGTTGCGATCAAATTCAATAAGAACTGTATATTGATCTTATGTTCCTAAGAACTCCAAAATATAAGCTCTAAGTATATTTCCAATAGTTAAAACTGTTGGTAACTCAATCATTTAGTTATACTTTCGGTCATTTACTTCTTCATTCTTGGCCGCTAAATACTGCTTCAGCGTATTTCTACTAGAATGTATAGCATAGGTTGCTATTTATGCTTTCTCTAATAGTCTCTTTGCTCAATCATTAGTATCAGGTGCACATACTTTTTACTACAATTACAAAGTATCATTTTTCCTATTCAAACATAAATTCGGATTCATTTTCACTTTCTCAACAAGATTCACAGTTTCTGAATCCTCACTTAGGCCTTTTCTAATTCTTTCATGTAAAACTAATCTTAAGTTCAATATAACTAATAACACTTCATTTTGCCCCAATTCCAACTCAATCATTCTAGGCTCTTCATTACATTAGATCTGGTAACCTTAATATTTGAATTTATACCATTCTGCTATTGGACTTTCTGCTTAATGCATCAGATTGCAACACTAACTTTACTGGATAATACTCATTTGTACAATCAAAATCTTTTAGTAACTCTATTTATTGTCTCAGTCTTATATTCAATTCTTTAAAACTCAATAATTACCTCAAACTTTAATGATTTGTATATATATACATACACATTTATTCAAAAATTTTCACTGTACATATAATGTCTCCAAGTTCTCGAAGTAATTACTATTGCAGCAATTTCTAAATCATGTATCAAATAATTAACTGATGAAACTTTAATTGTCTCGATGCGTTCAAAATCACCTTATTATACTGCATTAGATTGTATCCTAATCTCTGGTGTGAAATACCATTATATACTACAAAATATCCAAATCCAAATGGAATAATTAACATCGATTTTGTAATCAGTCAGTGTTTTAATTCCTCAAAATTCTCCTTACATTCACTAATCTATCTAAATGACACATTTTTCCTCAGAAGTTTCTCACTTCTTCATTACCTCTACTTTCTTTGGGTCTACTAATATGCCATGCTCAGATACTATATAACCTAACATATTACTTAATCAAGCTGAGATTCACTCTTATTGGACTTGGCATATAATCATTTTTCCTTCATGATAAGTAAGGCTAACCTCAAGTGTTCAAAGTATTCCTTTCATCTTTTCGGATACACTCAAAATA
>JANQAP020000526.1:380753-394747 GCA_026874005.2 Erythroxylum coriaceum
TTTAATTGACATATGCTCTAAACCGTCAAATTTAATTTGGTTGTGTATAAGTTGAATATTGAAAGTAATTAAACATAATTTTTATTAAATTTCAAATATCATATATGGTACCACTATCTTATGTTAAATGTCACGTGATAAAAATATTAATATGATGTGACATATCACATTGTCATTAACGTTAATGGATAATTTAATGTAGAGATATTTTTATAAAAATTAAAAGTTTTAGTACTATAACATGACCTTTTAAAGTTAAATTAGTATTAAAAATTGAGTAAAGTTATAAATTTTTTTATAATTCACACTAGGATATATTTTGAATGATATGATTAAATTTTAGGTATGATTTATTTCTCAATTTTCTAAGTCTTAATTGTAATAGGTGTTTAAGACAACTAATCTACCAATGTTATAGGCACAAACAAGCCTCCGTTACTCTTCATTACCTCAACTACTAAAGGTCAAAACTTACCTTTGTAGAAGGAATTGCCAAAGAAAAGGAAAGAACCAATCCCAAAATTTCCTTATAAATTTATTATCTTTTATTAAATTATTAATCATAAAGCAATAATAGTAAAACAAACCTCCTATTTGGTATAAGAAAAAAATATTTTAGTTTCTCATGAAGTAAACAAAATAACCAAAAGAGAGAATAGCAACTACTTAGGAAGTTTTATGTGTGGCCTAATTTTATTAATTCTATTTGGGTCCTCAAGTTCCATGCTTTTTTCACTAAGAGTAGTCTGTTTGGCTCCATGGAGTTTTGAGGAAATGAAAAGCTTGCTTTTTTATCCTAAACTGTGAGAGTGGGTATTGAAAGATCAAATTTTTTTTCCTTTTAGAGTCAGATCTGGTGGTGGGTTCTGCTTTGTAATTCACTTCTTCATATTCTCGTTGGTTGGTTGCATTTGATTCTCACTATCTTCATCATGGTTGTGATGTCAGATTCTGATTCATTGATTCTCTGTACAAAACTTTCATCCTGTTAAATCTGATCAAAGCTACCTGCTTTAAGAATCTGCTGTGTTGTCCGTTGGTAAAATACTTGTAGACTGTGTATTGGGTTAACAGAATTTTCTGGACCCAGATCGAAAAATGATGGATTTAGATGATTTTCGATCGATTCTCGAGAGTTCAGGTGTGGACGTGTGGACTTTCATTGACACAGCGCTTGTTGTGGCGTCTTTGGATTATGGTGGAGAGCTCAAGCAACGAAGAGATAGTATTGTGGAGAGATTATACGCCACGAGTTTGACTAAGAAGTGTAGAAACTGCGATTTTGGTGATGTTGTTGAAGCTGCAAAAATCAACAGCAATGACCGTGAAATGAAGGTGAACAACGAGGAAAGAAAAGGAAGAGAAGCCGAGTCTCCTTCTACACCACATGGAGATGATAGTGATCGTGATGATGGTGATCACGATGATGATGGGTTGGATCCTTATGCAGGATTGTTTGATGATAATCAAAAGAAGATTCTTGACATCAAGCAACTACTCGATAATCCTAACTTGGTCTGGTGTTAGTTTTTAGATTTGTAAATTTGCTGTGACTTCTGGGTTTGGTTTTCCAGCTTTGACTTTTGAATGCTTTGGTGGGTTTCAGCCTGAAGATTCGGTGGTTGATTTGCTTCAGAATTTGGCAGATATGGATATAACATTTCACGAACTCAAGGTAACCAAAAGAAACTGTTACCAAATATTCTGCTTATTTCTCTGTACTTTGCTTTCTTATTTCTTATATTTACTTTTCTTTTCCTGACTTTTGTTTGATTTCAGGATACTGATATTGGTAGGCATGTGAATCTTTTACGGAAGTATCCCTCCAATGATGTCAGGAGATTAGTGAAGCAACTTGTCAGGTCCTCTAGAACCAAGCAATGAAAAGAAAAAAGAAGATATCTTTCGTTTTATTGCCTATTCAGTTTCTGGAAACTTTAAATGTAGGTTCTCTGAAGGAGCAGTAGAGGAGTTCTCTCCCTCCTAACTTAATTTGTTATCTGGTATTTAGGAAATGGAAAGAAATTGTGGATGAATGGGTGAGGTTGAATCCACAAGGAGAAAATGCATCATCTGCTCTAATGGGTAATATTATCATATTGAATACTTACAGTTAGCATTTTGCCTTTTTGAGAAAAAAATCCAACAAAGTGAAATGAAGATAAACTTGAAGGGTTTAATCTAAAAGAGGAAGTTAATCATAGTGTTTCTGCAGCTGTTGGGGACTCACCTCTGCAGAAAAATCCCCAGAATGGACATCACCAGGTGAAAGAAAAATCTTTACTTGAGTTTGGAAGAAAGTTGTTGAAAAATTGGGTCTTTCTGTTACCATATAAGGTTCCTGCTCCTTGTCTTTTTCCTTCAGGTTCCTGATTTTGTTTACTCTCCAAATCCTCACAGTGAGTACAGATTCAGATCTAAAGATGAGTCTGATCTTACATGTCATTCTCATTTTTTAAGTAACCAACACGTTACTTTTACTGTACTTGATTAATTTTTTATTAGATGGAAGTTCTGGTTCAGAGAAAAATCATTCAGAACCAGAAAGAAAGCCAAAACCAGTTCCTCATAAAGGCACTCTAAACAGACCCTTCCAACAATCAGTTAATGCATCAACTCCTGTTCCTCAAATTATACAGGTACTAAGTGTGTCAGATGAGTTTCTTTAATTTGGCTCCTGAGATGTTGGAGATTTGACACAAAAGGTTTAGCCTTTTCCTTGCATTATCATTTCTGAGCAGTGTAATGCTAAATATGAATTTTGGACTTTTACTTAGTAAATATCAGTTTGATCTTAGGCATTTGCCATTTATGGTCTTTTGCAGAAACAGAAAGAACAGCAGAAAGAAAGTAACTTTGATTCTGAAAGACTGGCCTCAGCAATGAAAAGGCTTCAGCAGAACTACAAACAAGCTGAAAATGGTTTGATATATATAAGCTTTAACCTGTTTTGTTTGATTAATTTGTTCAAGTCATGTACTGAATTGTTGTGTGTTTTTTGTGTCTTGTGTTCTTGCTCTCTGAAAGCCAAAAAGCAAAGAACAATTCAAGTCATGGACATTCATGAGCTACCAAAACCAAAGAACACCTTCTTTGCAAGGAACAAAGGTAGTGGTAGTGGTAGTGGTGGTGGTGGTGGTTCTCAGGGAAGGCATTGGTGACTTTTTGTTTCCCTTTTTTGACACAGTAATCACGTAATTAGTGACATTAAATCATTAATAGCCATGGTCTTAAGGGTGAGACCAAGCACAAAATGCTACTTGACTCCCATTTTCTTACCATTTGGTATTGCTTTTCATTTTGAGGAGAAACAGCTCTTCTCTAATTTTTCCTCCTGATTATAAAATACTTAGGAACAAAAACTCTTTTGCAAAGTAGAGATTTGAGGTTGTTTTGAGAAGAGGGGTTCTACATATATTTTAATAATTTAGTTAGAGCAAGTGTGTGCATTGGTTAGGAATGGTGGTACCAAACCTTTATTACTAAATGAGGCTTTAGTTAGGTTATGGTTGAGGAGGAGTTGGCAATTGGGTTCCAATTTTTGGTAGTTATTAATATTAGACATCTTGACAGAATTTGGATTCAGAATGGAACTTTAAGAGAATGGTTCCAAATTTTTGGTGAATACAGAAGAATTGCAAAAGCCAATTTTACCATTTCTTTCTTTTTTAGTTGTACAAAAAATGTGCCAATGCATAATTTGAAGGCTGATTAAAAGAAAAAGGCTCAATAAATTTAGTTATGAAATAATAAATGTAAACAAACTAATCTTACTTTATGAACACATTAATCATATGGTCCATTCCGAGACTGAAGAGGCTCTTATTCTATAGATAATGTACAAATAATCCATTGATTCGATCTTTAAATATCTACAATTAGAAATTGAAGTATGAATTTCATATAACTCGTAATAATAAGAATAATTTATTGTTAAATATTTATAATAAGACTATAATAATATTATTATTATTACGTTTCCTATTTGTGCTTATGAAAATGGGCGGCTCATCTTAAAGTTTTAAGTTCGAGTCTAAATTAAAAAAATCAATAATATTTAAAAATTTTAAGCTTATTTTTTGAAATGTTTTTTATTATTTTAAATTAAATTTAACTCAAACATATATTTATATTTAGAATTAGACTTTGACCAATTTTTTCAATTTTTAAAATCAATCTTAAGTTATTTTTATTTTTCGGATTGAGATTTTGATTTAAAGTGAGACTCGGGTCTTTTGTCACCCTTAATGTCATATGTATAACGAAAAGTAAGAAATGAAATTATTTATTTGCATCTTCATATTGAATTAGATCTTTTAGTATTTTAGTGTATTTTTTGGTAATGTTTTAAAAATCAGATCGGAAGTTAAACTGGTAAGACAAGAATTTTAATGTTTAAAAAGTTTAATTATTAAATTAGAATTTAAAAATTAAATAAAATTAAAGAATTTAAAATAAGATTAAAAGAGATTGTTCTTATTTATAAAAAAATTGAAGTTTAATTAAAAAAAGATTGGTAAATGAAAATTAATTGATTTATTTTAGTTTATAAGAACTTATTAATTTACAAAAATTGACTAATTAATTAATAAATAGATTGGTTTTTAACAACAAGAATTAATAAAGTGAATCGAAACTGGAAAATTAAAAACTAAACTGAAAAGTTAGACGATTCAAGGTTTTTACTGTTGAATAGGCCAAACTGGTTATATTTTTTAATCATTGTTTTTAACTTTTATTGAATTTTAATAATTTTAACTAATTGTGGTTTTCTAATTAAATAATTTGATACATATATATAATTTTATTGTCTCACTAATGTTAGATATAGAGAATTAATTCCATTTCATGCAATAAAAAATCCATAAATAGACGGTACTTGGACCCTACGAGACTCGTATCTCCGAGACAATGGCGGTAATGAGTTGTGAAAGGTTTAAAGTCTGAGCATTTACGTGCTCAAACCTACCACCTCCAAGGTGGGTGACCAGACCTCCATTAGAGCTTTCAACCACAATCTTGTCTAACTTATCGCTCATTAATTGCAAAACTCTCATCTGAATTTAACAAAAATGACGGCAATTGATGCACATGATTCTGAGTACCCTATTGTGGTTTGACTTGCTCTAGGCTTCTGTAACTCTGCCAAGAAATCCCTGTAAATTACCATAAATTCTAAATCTGCTAAAGGAAGTAACTTCAGAACAATCAATATTTGATTTTGATACGTGTTTTTTTATGAAGGGTAAGATAATAAAATCCAAGATAAGGTGTTGGTTGATGATAATAATTGCTCTGGTTCAGTGTCCTCTGATCTGCAGATTGTACGTATAAAAAGGTTGGTTTTGTGACCTAAGAAAGAGTGAGTGTGAAGCGTGTTGAAAGGGATTGAGAGAAACAAATATGGGAACATCACCAGAAGAAGAGCACCCTCAAAAGACTTTTGGTTGGGCTGCCAGAGATAAGTCCGGGACTCTTTCACCTTTTCATTTCTCTCGAAGGTTAAATTATTCAACCAGGCTTTTTATTTTTTTCCATTTCCATGGTTTTATGATGATCTCTCTGTGTTTGATTGTTGGCTTAAGGGTTTTGAGAGACATGGGTCGTCTTTTTCTTTTAAAGTTTACATCTTTTCATGATATCTTTTCACTGATTTTGAGTGTAAAATTGATAGTGACCTTCGATAGAAAAAGAATACTCCCAAGTTTTGAAGGAAACTGCGTACTTCCATGTCTTGAGAGGATTTTACTTTTTTTGGTGTTTTTGTTTTGGTGGGTCACCATGTTCATAGATCGATCCCATGCAAAATAGCAAGAAGCGCATAGAACATTTTTCTTTATGCATTGAGTTTAGTTTGGTAAGTTAAGCTCTTCCCTGAGTTCCAATGGACACTTCTCCTGTTTTGGATTGAGAAAATTATCATCCAAATATCCTCTGCTTACTTTAATTCCTAGTGAAGTTTCCAAATTCAGTTGGACAGAAAGGAATAAATTGGGGAACAAGTGGGGGACCAACGTAATGTGCTTGCTCTGTTTTCCATGAAGATGGTAACAAGAAAACTATATTTGGTGGATGAGATCCTTTAATTTTTTTTCTTTTCGGTTCTTCCATTTTCATCATCAAGTTGAGATATCGAGGACTCGTACATTTTCTACTGGACCACTATTCAAAGAGCTTTTTGATGTTCAAGTGAGATCGACAAGACAAGTAGATCACCAAGTTCCTATTGACAAGTCAACTTAAGAATTCTTTCTTAATCTATCAAGACTTGTTAAAACATCAATGTTGGTATTATTGACAACCTCTTACTTTCTTGGTGACAGGGAAAATGGGGATGATGATGTTACTGTAAAGATCCTTTACTGTGGAGTTTGCCATTCAGATTTGCATTCTGCTAGGAATGAATGGGGTTACACCTTCTACCCACTTGTTCCAGGGTACAGTGCTCTGTCTAAAACTTACCCCTATCATTGCTGCATTGATTCATCTGATAAATATAAGTTTGCATCAAGTCATACTTAGAGCTATATGTCCGGTTGAATCTCCTATTTCATAAGTTTTACATATAGGATCTCTTGGAATCTTGTGTTGGTATAGGAACTAGTTGTTGTATTGAATCATGTTCATTCAAAATAGTTTCCCTCTACAATCAAATCTAGGCAGGCCTCGGATAGTATAGAAGATATTAAAATGTTCATCATGGCAATGGATGTAAAGAAATCTGCACTGGAACTTTGTGATTTTCTTCTTCAGGCACGAAATAGTAGGCGTTGTGACAAAAACTGGAAGCAATGTGAAGAGATTCAAAGTTGGTGATCGTGTTGGTGTTGGGGTGATAGTGGACTCCTGCAAGTCATGTGAGTGCTGTGATCAAGATGTGGAGAATTACTGCCCTCAAGTTACATTTACCTACAACTCACTATCTCATGATGGAACAAAAACCTATGGTGGATACTCTAATATGATCGTAACCCACCAACGATTCGTTTTATGCTTTCCTGATAGCTTGCCTGCAGATGCTGGTGCACCATTGTTGTGTGCTGGAATCACAGTTTACAGTCCAATGAAATACTATGGACTAACAGAGCCAGGCAAGCATTTGGGAGTAGTAGGACTTGGTGGCCTTGGTCATATTGCTGTCAAAATTGCCAAGGCCTTTGGACTCAAAGTTTCAGTGATTAGTTCATCACCTGGAAAGGAAAGTGAAGCCATCAATAGGCTTGGAGCTGATTCATTCATTGTTAGCAAAGATCCTGAGAAAATGAAGGTATGCACCATCAAAGCTCGATATTTGGACACATTTTCGTGAAGAGCTTTATAAGACCCAGATTGGAATTATCAATTAGTGAAATATTACATAGTTTCTGCTATGAATGTGCAGGCATCTATTGGTACTATGGACTTCATCATTGACACAGTATCTGCAGTTCATGCCCTGCCTCCACTTCTCAGTCTGTTGAAGGTGAATGGGAAACTGATTATGGTGGGCTTGCCAGATAAACCCTTGGAACTTCCGATTTTTCCTTTAACACTGGGTAAGCTGCATTTTGTTTCATAGCAATAGTGTACAACCAAAATCCTGACAGCTTCTTACACTGTAGAATGAATATAAAAGTAATAACAACAACATCAATAGAAATTTGCGAACACACGGGTTTGGAAAGTTTCAGTAATTCGTAACCTTACCCTTAACTAGTAAAGAGACTATTTCCAAAATACTGTAGAATGAGTATGAAGAATAAAAGATGTAGATATAGAAAATAATATTGCACTCAACCCAAAACTCTACAGCTCAGCTTTGTCCATTTTGTGTCAAGGCAACTAAGCATTTTGATGTTTCATTTTAAAGTGGCCTCGAATTGGATAGAACAGGATCAAAATTCAACTAAAAGAAAAATAAATATAACATAAAAATGTTATTATGAATAAAAATAAAAGTGATAATACAAATATTCATGAACCGAAATTTAAGTTATAAATGTTAACTTATAATTGATAAGATTGGATTCTTACAAACTCTATTTTTATGTTTGAATTTATTTCTTGATACTTAGAAGAAGAAAAAAGATTATTATTTATAAGTAAATCAAATTAATTAGAATGGTATATTTCATTATCTTTTAATGTGTTTTAATTATGTCACATTTGTATATTTATTTTTTTCACCATAAATTATTTATTTTCATACAGATATTTTTGCGCATAATTTCTGACAGGAACAATTCTCCAGTAATGCCCCTCTGAATGTGATTCTGTTCTCATTTTCATCGATCTAATTCTTACAGGAAGGAAGCTTGTTGGGGGAAGTAACATAGGAGGAATGAAAGAAACTCAGGAGATGCTGGACTTCTGTGCAAAGCATAATATTACTGCAGATGTTGAGGTGATCAGAATGGACCAAATCAACACGGCCATGGACAGGCTTGCCAAGTCTGATGTGAAGTACCGGTTTGTGATCGATGTGGCCAACTCCCTGACAGAGTAGATCTGCCAACCTCCGTTGTTGGATCTTCACTAGGTTTGAACTATTAAAGAGACATGAGTGTGCTAGCTTGGTTTTTAAGAAAGGCATTAGACAAAATAAGTTCTTGTTCTCAATACCATTGCATGTTTGCATGAATATGACATTTGTATTTTAATACTATTTTTGGACAATTATGAATAAGGATCAATTATTCATAACATCTCTTACAGTCATACGAAAGCTATCTCGTGTTGCATATTGTTTGAATTGTTCAATTCGGAGTTCCAATTAGTTTGGAATCTTCCTAGAAGTCCCTTATGCTTCTGACAATTAGATAATTGACAACGGAAGACTCCTGCGTTGCATATTGTTTGAATTGTTCAATTCAGAGCTCCAACTAGTTTGGAACCTTCCTAGTAGTCCCTTTTGCTTCTGACAATTAGATAATTGTCAACGTAAGACTCTTTTGTGGCAAAACTTAAGCTTCTTCTTGTTACGCACTAAATTTAACAGGCTGTAACCTAAAAGAGATAATGTGATAATTATTATTTTTTCTAAAATGATTCATATATTTCTCGTGATTATAAAGATTAATAAAGTTTACATGGAAACTCTACTTAGTTCGGCAGTTCTATATATAGCTGACATGAGTTTCTATATCAACTCAGATTCCTGTACTTGAAACAGAAAAGAAAATGAATAATCATCACCTGGTTTCCATAGCTTTTCTTCTGATTATCGTCAACTTTGTGGAACCAAGTTCAGACTCTCTCGAAAGAGCAACTTTGGATCCTATTCATGGCTTCAAAGAGCTACCCTTTAATGGATCATATTACGTTTTCCACAAGCCATATAACTTGCCTCTAAACGAACGCTACAGTTTCAAGAATGGAGTCCACAGATTGTGGGTGTATACCACAGACAAGCCTCTGTATAAAGGCAGCCCTACCAGACCTCGAACAGAGATCATGGTCAATGTAAGTAAACAGTTCCTTCTTCTTTCTCGTTGTTTCATCTGTCTTACAATTTTCACTTGGTTAAATCCAAGATTTTAAATGATGTGGTTTGCGATTACGAGTTATTGTGATAATTTCCAATGATTAAAAAATTTAATAAATTTGTCAATTTTATCGTAAAAATTTTAACGTGATTGACTTTTAGTTTTGTTTTTATTTTTTCAGTTTGATTTACTTTAATAATATTTCAAAATTTTTAATTTTATTCGATCTTTAATCAATTTTATAACGGTTTTCTTATTGGTTTAACTTATTGTCTGATTCTTAAAACATTAATAATTTCCACTAAATATAAGATGAATTACTTAAAAAATTTATAAATCATTTTGAATTTTAATGTTTAGACAAAAATAGAGATTATATTCTAACATTTTAATAGTATTTAAACGTAATTATAATAGTTAGAGTTCTATCAAATTGTAATGAATGATTTGATCCCTAATTCTCTCATTTGAGACTTTTAACAAGTCGTGGTTATATCAATTCAAGATTAAATGAAAGAAGTTAATATAACATAAAGGTTATCTTTTAACGCTCTCAAACATTAAAATCCAATACAAGTAAAATCTTTTAGTACTGTTATAACAATTCAAAACCTTAATTACGTATGTGATTAACAATTCAAAACCTTTACTAAATCAGAAGTAAGATTGCTTACCTAAAACGAATTATGCTTGCCTATAAATTGTTCTTCCAATCTTCCATGAATAGGGATACAAGTATTCTAGCGGTGTCATGCAATTTGAGGGACATGGATTCGTGCCAAAGGGAACAACTGGTGTGTGTATAATGCAAGTGTTTGGATCTGATCCTCCTTATGCCACAACGTCAATGCTCAGAGTCTACAATGCTTCACTAACATACTATAGGACTCCGATTGTTCCAAATATATATGGAAGATGGTTTCGATTAAATGTAATCCACGATGTGGAATCCTCAAAAGTTGAAGTGTACGTTGATGGAGTTCGTAAGTACGAGGCATCTGGACATGGAGGAGCTCGACATTACTTCAAGTTTGGGGTTTATGCACAGGATTTTTCTTCTGATCGGATGGAGTCTCGTTGGAGAGGAATCAAAATCCTTAAGAAACTGTGACTTCTTGTTGGAGTCGATGTCTAGCTAGTAAATTAATTATATGTTTATCTCAATAATAACTAGAATGTCAATCACTACAAGCTCAAATTTTGATAAAATTTGAAGATTGAGGATTGACGGCAATAAATCAAACTGAATCTATATTTTTTTATGGCTCGAATTTGAAACCAAATAACTTAAATTAAATACGATCAAGCTTGAATAATCTAAAGTTTGATTAGGTCGGGATCAAAATAAATTGAATTGTTTGAGTCAATCATGTTAAATAGATCTTTAACAAATTTAAATTCTGACTCAAATTTTAATTAATTTAAATTTCATTTGTTAAACTTTAATTAAATCAGACCTTACTAATATTGTTATTTTAACATAGATAAAATGACATTTTTTAGAATTTGACTAAAAAAAGGGATAATATTTTAAGTTTTAAGTTTTCTTATTTTTATTTCTCACCTAGTATCTTTTTCACCATCTTATATATTTTTTGATATATTAACTTTTAGATTATTGTATATCAATAAAATAGCTTCCTAGATCTTTGAACTATATATTATGGATGTGTAATTTACTAAAACTATCATGGATAATTTATCTTTTCAAATAAATTACTAATAACATAATATTCATGAGAAAGTTTACTTCCCTATGATTAACATAAGGTCAAACTCCCTTATACTAATCCAATTTATTTAATTGATAAATTGTTTCTATTTTGTGTTTAGATTTAGACTTTAACTACAAAAGAAAGAGGACAAAAGGTGACGTAATGGCATAGCATTGCCAGAGGTTCTTTTTTATTTTATTTTAATTCTGGTAGGGTTTTATTGATTTCCTAATTAAAGAAATATAATGGAGATTTGACCTTTTCTTTTGTATCTAGCTTTTGATTGCTACTATAAGAAAGATGTCAACATCTTGCTTTTGATTAAATGACTAGTCGGCAGATTCTCAATTTCATATTATTAAGGCTGATGACTCTTTGATAATAATAAAAATATCACCATCTTCATTCTATATACTTCATTATTCCTACATTTTTACAACACTTTGGATCATTCCATGGTACTCTAATCCTATCCCATCACAAGCTGAAAAATCCATCTTCTGCAATAACTTGTTCTCTTCTTGTCCTCTCAAAACAATGGTTAGTTTTTGTGAAACTTCGACCTTCTTCTTCTTCTTAACCATCCTTCACTTTCGATGTTTGGCTCAAGGACCTGATGATCTTACAAAAGGGTTCATTTCCCTCCCACTGAATCCATCAAACTACAAAATCCAGAGGCCTTACGATGTTCCTGAAGATCAACGATACAGCTTCATCAATGGAGTCCACAAATGCTGGGTTTACTCCACAGACAAACCTCACACTCCTACAAGTCAAACCAAACCACGTACCGAGATAGCCATACATGTAAGGCTATTCTAGTTTGATCTGTGTGAAGTTACTTCGATTTATAACGTCAAATCTTTCATCTCTTCTTCTTCTTCCTCAGGGTTACGGATATTCTTCCGGAATTTGGCAATTTGAAGGTTACGGATATGTGCCAAAAGGGACATCAGGAGTGTGCATTATGCAAGTATTTGGAGCAACACGTCCTCATGCAACCACGTTTATGCTGAGGGTTTACAATGGCTCGCTCATGTACTATAGGTCTCAGGTTTTAGTGCCTGAAGTCTATGACAAGTGGTTCAAGCTGAATGTTATACATGACGTGGGTGCTTCGAAAGTGAGAGTTTACATCGATGGTTGTCTGAAACTAGAGGCAAATGGACGTGGAGGCACATCTCATGCGTTTAAGTGTGGTGTTTATGCTCAAAACAATGATTCCCTGTACATGGAGTCTCGTTGGAAGCATCTAAAGGTCTTGAAGAAACAAGACAGTTAAATGATCTCGTGTAACTACAGAAAAAATGGTTTGAACGATTATGGGATTATATGCTATTATGATGAAAAGAATTAGCATTGACAACCTAATTGAGTCTTATTATTCGTAAGGAAATTTGTTAAAAAATTAAAAGAAAAAGACTTCATAAATTTCTTTATCACAATATAAGAATGGACTCTAAAAATAAAATTCCAATTAAGAAGTTAACCCTTTAATCAATATGTCACAAGATAATATTTTTAAAAAAATGCAAAGTCATTAAAGTTATATGAGTTCCTTTCTGAATACTAAGATTAAGAGCTGGCAAGAAACAGAAATGTAAGGAAAACAGGAATCAGAGTCATTTTTATGGTGATTAATAAATCTTTAAAGCATCGAACAAAGTTAATTACTAATTTGGAATTACTAAATGAGCCAATGGGATGAGCTTTTGTTAGTTTCTAATATATTTTCATCATTTTCAATCTTCATTGGCTTGTTTTATCATTGTTTTAAAAAGTTTAACCGATAAGCCAATAGATTTAAAGGTTGAAAGGTTCAATTGATATTAAATTATCGACTAAAGATTGAATAAAATTGAATAATTTAAAATATAATTTAAAAAGATGGTCTTTATTTATTAAAGAATTTGAAGTTTAATTAAAAAGGGATTGTAATTAATTAATTTTAGTTTATAAGAAGTTATTGATTTATAAAAATTGGCTGATTAATTAATTAACTTATCGAATTTTAATAACAAGAATTATTAATATAAATCGAATCAGAAAACTAAAAACTGAACTGAAAAATTAGGTAGTTTAAAATTTTTATGATTGAACCGATCAAACAAATTGAGTTTTTTAATCATTGGCTTTTATTCTTGTATCATTTATTTTGATCTCATCTTTACTTCTTAATTTGTTTATTGAGAAACAACAAAGAACATATGAATTGTTATTGGCATATGTTAAATTTCGACTAATTGTTAATCTTGACTTAATTGCAATGATTCCAAAATACAAAACATTAAAGCGAATCATATTAATCTCTAAACATTAAGTTTTGTGTTCTAAGTTGTATAGACTCTTTAACTTTTCCAATTGCTTAATCTTCTTAATTCCTTAGAGTTTAAACTTTTTAATATAATAATTTAATATAAGAAACAAACTCACTTAACCATTGGATCAAACTCTTACATTGAAAATGCTTGGATTTATCATAACCGCAAGACATCAAATGGGGATAACCAAATATTTTTGCCAAAAAGATATTTCATATATTAATATTACAATATGTAGACCCAAAGTTCAAGGGAAGACCAATAAAAACACTATCATATGGATTCCTAAACTTACTCAAGTGGCCTAGGGATGAGACACATAGCTTGTTGGAGTGTGCTGTGTTAAACGACTATTTCACCACAATAGCTTAAGCTGTTGTGTGAGATCAACTTAATTGATTTTATATATTCTCTAACACACCCCCTTAAGTGAAAGTCTTTTGGGCTTGAAACTTGCACAGGCCTATTTTACCTTGTGCTTAATTTTATAGGTA
>JANQAP020000526.1:413430-429271 GCA_026874005.2 Erythroxylum coriaceum
AGAACCATTATACTATTTGGTCACACCACTAACGTACGTCAATCAATTAATGTGCCAATCAGGAGTGGACCGTATGAAACGAAGTGGAGAAAGTGTCCAATTTTGGGTGACAACAACTTATATATGCCCACATGCTCTACGTCCTTGACCTCAAAGTACCTACAGTAATTTAACTTTTCACTATTCATAACTTTTTTTAATATATTCATTTCTATTAAAAAAGGAGTAATTATTACATATAAAATATCAATAAATATGTATAATTAAATATATAAAAATTTACAATACAATACTTATAGAACATGGCAAAGATTAACAATATAAGATAAAATTGAATATATAATAATTTATAAATTAAATATTTAATCTTAAACTATGCTATTTTATATTAAATATAATAAAAATAAATAAATAAATGTTTATATAAATACATGATCATTAATGAAATAAATGATAATATATAATAAATATATTTTTAATATAAAAGATTGTTGTCATTTTTCATGTTAGAATTATTTCTTTTGGTAATTAAATTTAAAATAACTTATAAATTATGTACTTAATATTAAATGGACTATTTTTATTATTGGCAACCAATAAAATAAAGAAGATTATTTAATTTAATTTAAATATAGTAAAAATAAGGAAATATTTATATAGAATTGATTTTTCACAAAACCCAAGATGCAACCGAGAGATATTCCTATCAAATTCTTGGTTGCAATTACTCTATTTTATTAAATTTTATTTATATATTTATATAATTTTATATAAATATATAAATAAGATTTAATAAAACATGATATGAAAAATTATAATTGTTATAAAAGATTAGATCTCAAAGTAGACTATCAAAAAGGCATTTAAGAGTACACAGAGTCCCACGCAAAGAGACAGAAGAGCGTACAGTGAGTAAGCCAATAGTCCCAAACAGTCAAATTTATAAAAAATCGTCCGTACAATGCCAAAAAGGAAAAAAAGATATATTTGGGTGTTTAATTTATTATTTAAATAATTATTATGATTTTTATAAATAGAGAGAGAGAGAGAGAGAGAGAGCTGAGAATTAGGATCTCTTCACGCGGCGCAGACTTAACAATATCTGTAACAACGCGCTTTTCCTTCACTTTTCATCATTATGTTTTTTTACTCCCTGTACTTTCCCCATTTATCAAATACCCCTTCTCTCAACACTCATACTTACTATGTAAATAAAAATATAATAAACAATTTTAATGTTAATTCTCAATAAAAATTACGCTAACTCGTAAAGTTTAGAGAGCTCCAATAATACGTAAATTTATTTTAACTTAATAAAGAGTTTATTTCAATATTTTAAATATGTTAATATACAATTATTAATTTTAATATATCATTTATAAAATTAAAATTTTTAAATAACATGATAAACAACATTTTAAAATTTAGTTTAATGTCATTTTATTAAATAATATATTAAAATAAAAATATATATTATTTTTAAGCACTTTAAAATTATAATGAACTTGACTTTAACTCCATTCATAAATATATATAAATTTTATGAAAATTAAAAATTTAGTTAAATTTCTAGTACAATTTTAACAATATATCAATAAAAATTTTAAATTAAAATGACAATAACAAAGTAGTTTGAAAAAATTAAGATAAAAATTAAAACATTAATAATAATAATAATAATAATAATAATAATAATAATAATAATAATAATATATACAATAACAACAACAACAATAACCTAATAGAAAATTCCACTATGCATAAGGTATGAAGAGTTCTAATAGTACAAAGTCTTATTCTTAACTAGTAGAATGGTTGTGTCCAAAAATATTATAAATATATGAGAGTAAAAAAAAAGGGTCAAAATGTAAAAAAGATAAAAGGAAAGGACTAATAACTAAATGTAAAAAAAGACTTAAATTTATCTTAACACTTTATGGCATTTAACAGAAAAAACTAAACAGGAACCACAAAAAATGAATCAAAACCCAACTTTTACACACCGACCTTCACCTACCTACTCCAGTAAATCTCACTCAAAATTTCAGTAGAAATTGAAATTCTCCACAAATTACAAAACTATAAACCCTAAAATTTGATTAACCAAATTAGTGCCAGATAGTACACAGCTTCTCTCTCTATCTCTAAGGTGGTGGCAGTGTGGCACAGACCAGACCAGACCAGACCAGAGCGCCACCATCACATTCTGGGGCCCGCCATTTTTCATTAACCGTTTTTTTTGTTTTTGTGTTTTTTTTATTACACATTACATTATTTACTAACGTAGACACGGTCTCTTGCATCTTCTGATCTGTCTGTCTTCTTCTCTCTTACGCCTCCCAACCACATTGCTACTTTCTCTCTCTAAAAAGGGGTGGTCAATGTCGCCCATCTTCACTTCTTGGGGACTTGTGGAAAGAAGGGATTTGTGAGGAGTGAAGAGGGTTTGCTTTGGTTTGTTGAAAGATACAGCTTTCCAGATAGCTAATACGTCTGTATTGGGCGTGTGTTGTTTTGAGTTTGGTTTTGTTTATGTAAAAGACTGTGTTTTTGAGTGGGTTTTGGGGTTGTGGAATGCGTAATTGGTCTGTTCTGAGCGAGTTGACCCGTTTGAGGACTCGGTTCTGAGTCTTGTTTCTCTGGATTTGGAGAGGTGGGTTTGGTTTCCGAGCTAGTCATGAATACCGGTGGTCGGCTTATTGCTGGGTCTCATAACAGGAATGAGTTTGTGCTCATTAATGCTGATGAGAATGCGAGAGTAAGATGCGCTTAAACTCTCTGTATTTTCAGTCTCTTTTCTTTGGATTTTCCGGGGAAACCTCATGCTCGTTTTGCTGTTTTGAGATCTGGGAAATGCCATTATTTAGTTGCTGTGGTTTAGTTTTCTTTTTGCAGTTTGATGTTTTTAGGGGCCTTTTCTTCTGTGGTTTGTTGGTTTCTGTTCTGTGCTTTTTTTATAGTAAACGTTCCTTGGTGTGCTTATCTTGTAAAAATGTTCCCTTTTCTGGAGAATTACTTGCATGAAATTACCTTGTGTTGGATTCAACTCACCATGAAAAGTTCTTGCTTTCTAGTGTTCGTTATTCGGTGTCAGGCATAATCCATTAAGATTTGAGGTCTTCTGATTCCTCATTCGTAGTTGTTTGCTGCGATTGAGGAAATCAAGAGATTCTCATTCAAACTTAAAAGTTAGTGCAATTTCTGAAGGAATCTCCTGTATTTTTGGAAATTGGTAGCATTTTTTTGGATTTTCTGCAAAACAATAGCTGTATATTGGATGGAGTGGGCATTCTATGAACTAATATACGAGACATCTGCCTTGTCCTTGCTTTTCTAGATCTGTAGACGGTATATTGATCTGAAGTGCATTGCAATACTAAGTTTTGCTTGCGCATGAGCATAAACAACCGGCCTATTCAGCTACTTTAACAGTCTGTTCAGTTAGTGTACGTCTTCAAAATGTGTCTTTGGAACATATTCATGGTGATATGTGGAAGAGAATTTACTTTAGATTTTTCAGTCTAAAAGAATTGTAGCCTTGTGTCATGCAAATGGTGTACTCATAGAATAAAGGGAAATCTCTGACTGCAAGAAGTTGATGTACGCGAACTTGAGTTTGGTATTTGTTTATCATTTTCCTTTGCAGGATAAGCGGCAAAACTTTCTGGAAAAACAATATTGTTTCTTTTTCTGGCTTTTTTTCTTTTAATTTTTTGCCACTACGGTGCTAACAACAATCATTTTCTGGTATTTTGGCTCTATACAGATCAAGTCAGTTAAAGAGTTAAGTGGCCAAGTTTGTCAGATATGTGGGGATGAGATTGAGATTACAGTGGATGGAGAGCTTTTTGTTGCCTGCAACGAATGTGCTTTCCCTGTGTGCAGGCCATGCTATGAATATGAGAGAAGGGAAGGAAATCAAGCTTGTCCACAGTGCAAAACCAGATATAAGCGCCTCAAAGGTTGGGTAATTTTGCACTCTCCTTTATGTGCTTGTTTTAACTTGGACATTGAGCCCTTTCGAATGCCACTTATTGTTGATGTAAATTGCAGGTAGTCCTAGGGTTGAAGGTGATGAGGAAGAAGATGACATTGATGATTTGGAACATGAGTTTGATTATGGGCTTAACGGCATGGGACCAGAGCAAGTTGCAGAAGCTATGCTTTCTGCACGTCTTAACACGGGTGGAATTCCAGTGAACTCAGAACTTGAATCTTCCCCTCCTAGCTCCAAAATTCCACTTCTAACTTATGGAGAGGAGGTATTTGCAATTTAATATAGATTGGTGGATGAGTGAAATATTTGTGTAAGTGGTACAAGTACATTAAATATGGTCTTCTGCTTTTGTGTTAGGATGTCGAGATTTCTTCTGACCGACATGCTCTCATTGTTCCCCCACTAATGGGTCATGGAAACAGAGTTCATCCGATGCCTTATTCTGACCCATCTGTACCATGTAAGCCATTTGTTGATTATATGTGCAACAGTTGTGCTTTTCAAGTCATCTCTTAGTCTCTTTTAATGATGGGTTATTGTAGTGCAACCCAGACCTATGGTTCCTAAGAAAGACATAGCAGTATATGGGTATGGAAGTGTGGCGTGGAAGGATCGAATGGAAGATTGGAAGAAGAGACAAAATGACAAACTTCAGGTGGTTAAGCATGAAGGGGGAAATGACGGTGGCAAATTTGATGGGGATGAGCTGGATGATCCTGATATGCCTATGTAAGTGATTGATGAATTCATTTCCACTTTATTATTCTTAGGAGCTTCTTGGTCCATTATGTCTCTTGTAATTTCCTGTCATGTTATGTATTTGCCTTGATTTCTGTGTTCTGTGCAATAAAACGACTTCAATATGAAAGAGACTTGGGCATTCTTGTCTAGAGTACCATTGATGCTTGATGCTTTAAGATAGGTGGTTTTCTTCGAGCATGTATATGCATTCCTGCTAGTTGTTAGACATTCCTGCTAGTTGTTAGACATATTGTTTGACATCTTGATGGGCATCTCTCTTGGCCTGAGTGAATCTGAGGTCGGTTTCAAAGCATTTAGTATGAATTGAAGTGCATTGTTTTTAGCTCTATGAACCCCTAATAAATTCATTTGAACTTTATTCGACCTTCCTGAGAGTACTTTATAACAAAACATAGCTGGTTTTCATTGAAACCTTGGATTTTTATATGCTGTTTGAAACCCTGACGGAACTTGGAATCTGTCAATTATACAAACGGTCAAATCTATTTTATGTGCTCGAGTTGTTAGCTACTTACAGCTTTTTTGATGTATTTTCTTAGGATGGATGAAGGCAGGCAACCACTTTCAAGAAAATTACCCATTCCTTCAAGCAAGATTAATCCGTACAGAATGTTAATCATTCTTCGTCTTGTCATTCTTGGCTTGTTCTTTCACTATAGAATTCTCCACCCTGTTAACAATGCATATGGCTTGTGGCTGACATCAGTGATTTGTGAAATATGGTTTGCGATATCGTGGCTTCTTGATCAGTTTCCGAAGTGGTACCCCATAGAACGAGAGACTTACCTTGATCGGTTATCATTGAGGTATGTTCCTGTTTGCAATTTCAAAGGAAGCATGTTTCTGTCTCTCTTGGTTCTTTTCCATCACACTTTAATTTTCTTGTTTCTATTTTCATGATTAGGTTTATAATGTCTTATAACTCTTCCTTTATGTTCAGGTATGAAAAAGAAGGAAAACCTTCTGAATTAGCCAGTGTGGACATTTTTGTAAGTACAGTTGACCCCATGAAAGAACCTCCGCTAATCACTGCAAATACTGTTCTGTCAATTCTTGCGGTTGATTATCCTGTGGACAAAGTAGCGTGCTATGTTTCGGATGATGGTGCTGCCATGCTTACATTTGAAGCACTCTCTGAGACGTCTGAATTTGCTCGGAAATGGGTCCCTTTCTGTAAAAAGTTTAATATTGAGCCACGGGCCCCTGAGTGGTATTTTTCTCAGAAGATGGACTACTTAAAGAATAAAGTACATCCTGCTTTTGTCAGGGAAAGGCGGGCTATGAAGGTTTGTTATTTCCTGTTGTCATGATTGATTTTAGATTCTATCTGGCTCAAATCTGCTGCAAGTGGATATTCTTTCGAGACTATCTAATTTGTTGACATTTCACTTAACTAATTTTTTATCATCGTGCAAAAGTGCTCTTTCCTTACAATATGATGTTGACCCCAGAGAGATTATGAAGAATTTAAAGTCAAAATAAATGGATTGGTTGCTACTGCACAAAAGGTCCCAGAAGATGGCTGGACAATGCAAGATGGAACTCCATGGCCTGGGAACAGTGTACGCGATCATCCTGGCATGATTCAGGTGAGATGGTGTTTCATTGTACATTCATCTATCATCTGTTATCATTTTAATACAATTTTAAAAGAGAAAGTTGTATCGGCCTTCGATGATAAGTGCCTTATGAATGAATGCTAATGACATTGGGTACCTGATGCTCTCTGTAACTTCCGGTATAATTTTAACAACTGTGTATTTATTGGTTTCCTAAATCAGTTTGCCAGTCTGATAATAACTGAAAGCCATAATTATGAGATTAAGCTACTTGGTCTACTTTTGTGAGCAAGTTGACGGTTCTTTCTGATAAATTGTTGGGTGTTTTCGTTTGATAGAAACAATTATAGAAATCTTGCTTTGCAGGTCTTTCTTGGTCATAGTGGTGTTCGTGATGTAGAAGGAAATGAGTTACCTCGTCTGATTTATGTTTCTCGTGAAAAGAGACCGGGATTTGAACATCATAAAAAGGCTGGTGCAATGAATGCTTTGGTATGGATTAAAATCTTTCATTACTACTGAATTACTTTCTAATCCTGCCTAATATCTTTCCAATAACTGGAAAATGGTCTATGCTTGAATAGCTTTCTCACCATTTTTGGTTTTCGTAGGTTCGAGTCTCTGCAGTTCTATCAAATGCTCCTTATCTTCTGAATGTTGATTGTGATCATTACATCAACAACACCAAAGCACTTAGAGAAGCTATGTGTTTCATGATGGATCCACAATCAGGAAAGAAAATCTGCTATGTGCAGTTTCCTCAGAGATTTGATGGCATTGATCGTCACGATAGATATTCAAATAGAAATGTTGTATTTTTCGATGTATGTAGATTTGACTTGTGTTGTTTTATCTCATTTTTCTTTGATTCTCCTTTTCCCATTCCATAAAGAAAGCTAATAATCACACGTTGTAACAGATCAACATGAAAGGATTAGATGGATTGCAAGGACCAATTTATGTTGGAACTGGATGCGTTTTCCGAAGGCAAGCACTTTATGGCTATGATGCACCTGTCACAAAGAAACCTCCAGGCAAGACCTGCAACTGTTGGCCTAAATGGTGCTGCCTTTGCTGTGGATCTCGGAAGAACAAAAGGTCAAGGGCAAATAAGGACAAAAAGGACAAGAAAAAGTCAAAGAATAGGGAAACATCTAAACAGATACATGCTCTAGAAAATATTGAGGAGGGAATTGAAGGTATGGGTTTAACTTCCTGCTCTTTGAGTTTTGTGTTGCTTTCTCATTCTAGATCTTGAAAAGCTAGAAACAAATTTTTTGGGGTTGCAATTGCAGGGTCAACTAATGTGAAGTCATCTGAAACCTCCCTAGAAAAATTGGAGAAAAAGTTTGGGCAATCTCCAGTGTTTGTGGCCTCTTCTCTTTTGGAGAATGGCGGCGTTCCTCATGATGCTAGCCCTGCATCACTTCTTAGAGAAGCTATCCAAGTTATAAGCTGTGGTTATGAAGATAAGACTGAATGGGGAAAGGAAGTAAGTTAAAAAGAGAAACAAAATTTTAGAGAAAGAAATTGGCTGAGTTTTACTTATGGTATAAAATGTTCCTTTTCACATTCTAAATTCTAAAATCAAATCAGGTTGGCTGGATATATGGATCTGTGACGGAGGATATTCTGACGGGATTCAAGATGCACTCTCATGGATGGCGATCTGTATACTGCATACCTAAGAGGCCTGCATTCAAGGGTTCAGCTCCTATAAACCTCTCAGATCGTCTACATCAGGTTCTTCGTTGGGCCCTTGGTTCTGTTGAGATTTTCTTGAGCAGACATTGCCCTATTTGGTATGGTTATGGTGGTGGATTGAAATGGTTGGAACGATTTTCCTATATAAACTCGGTCGTGTATCCTTGGACATCCATTCCCTTGCTTGTTTATTGCACCCTTCCTGCAATTTGCCTTCTGACTGGAAAATTCATTGTTCCTGAGGTAACTCTCTCAATCATATGATTGTTTCTACCTCAACTTTTTAATATTGTACTGCTTTAGAGCTTTTGTTTAATTCATTCTTAATAGATGTGAAAATTGATTGTCGGTAGAAGGGATTCAAGTACTGTTTCTGTGACTTTTATATTGATGCCATTTATTATAGCTTACTATTGATCATCTCGAGGTTTTTAGTTCAATAATGTAAGTTTATATAAATGAGCCGGGTTGTTTAGTCACTTGATTTCATTTGATGTACTGAATTAGCTATGAATCTCATTTCTGCTTCTGAGAACACTTGACCTTGACATTGTACAGATTAGCAACTACGCAAGTATTCTGTTCATGGCGCTCTTCATTTCCATAGCTGCAACTGGTATCCTTGAAATGCAGTGGGGTGGTGTTGGTATAGATGACTGGTGGAGAAATGAGCAGTTTTGGGTGATTGGAGGCGTGTCATCACATCTATTTGCTCTATTCCAGGGTTTACTCAAGGTTTTGGCTGGTGTTAACACAAACTTCACTGTGACATCAAAAGCAGCAGATGACGGGGAGTTCTCAGAGCTTTACATATTCAAGTGGACTTCACTGTTAATCCCACCCATGACTTTGTTGATCATAAACATAGTAGGAGTCGTAGTTGGCGTCTCAGATGCAATCAACAATGGTTACGATTCATGGGGTCCTCTATTCGGTAGGCTATTCTTCGCATTCTGGGTCATTATGCACCTATATCCATTCCTCAAAGGTCTTCTTGGGAAACAAGATAGAATGCCAACCATCATATTGGTCTGGTCCATCCTGCTGGCTTCAATCTTAACACTTCTGTGGGTTAGAATAAACCCATTTGTGTCGAGAGACGGACCGGTCTTGGAAGTTTGTGGATTAAACTGTGACTAAGACTAAGTGAATAAAGTCATAAAATGGTGTTTCAGTTGCAATGGAGTTGCAGCTGAGTGTTCTTCAGTATATGTGAAATGTAACACTACTGTGAAATGGATGTGATATGATTCATGGCCCGGCCAGGTGAATTTTTGATGGGGAAGAAAAAGCTGTAGTTTGGAGATGTAGATACTTTGGGTTGGAGGAGAATGACAAATGGGTTTTTATTTTATTTTTATTTTTTGGTTTTACAGGGGTTTTTCATTAATTCTTTAATTAAATTTCCTGTTGGTTTTTTAGGGGTTTTGTCTTCACATTATGTGAGTCTGTATTTCTAAGAAAGAGCATTACTATCATAAATTGTTCCCTCCATAATGTGGGGACTGAATATAAGTGTCTCAGACCACTTCTTTGTTCATGTACTCTTGTTTCATTGTTTGTGTCTGGACACCGTCTTCGATCTATGTTCCTAATTTGAAGATAATTATGCAATTTTAGAAATAATTTCCTCCTTAATCTGATGCTTTCCTTTATGTTTAATGCCATTTCTCTCAATTTTAGCTTCATTCAGATCTTTGGTTGACCGGGAATCCCTATTGCAATTCCTGAATTCTATGATTTTGCTTTGAAAGCTCCCAAGTTGAATGATCATCCTATATGCAGTCAAATCGATCCTGTTCAGAAACAAGGGTTGGTTTTCTTTCAAAGTTAATGCCAGTTTCTACTTGGATAGCCCAAACCATATAAATTGATACCGGCCGGTATGTACTGTATTGGATAGTTGGCCGGCTGATATAGAGATGGAAGTATGCAAGTTGAGTGAGAAAAAATTAAAAATTTAAATGAAAAAATATTTTTATGATTATAACTTAATTTTTATTATAATTATAATTATTATTAAAAAAGAATCAACTAAAGTTTTCCCAAAAGTTTTTAACATTGGAATGCTTGTTAAGAGGAAAAAAAGAACATTCAATCTTTATGAAAAATGAGTCAGAGTCTGAAGTCAAACATTCTTGGTATCATACTCTCCTAAAATGTCATAGTCTTTCATTGAATCACAAAACTATCACATAAGAGTCCTCAAAATAAGAAATTGTAAGAGAAACCCAATTTTCTCCTTGGAGAGGGTTTTTATATATACTTTTTTCTCCTTTGTGCAATTTATTTTTATATTAGAAAAATTGGAAATCACTTCCATTGTAATAAAAAAGAAATATTTTTATTTATTCACTTAAAGAATTAAAGATTGAAACGTATTTAATTAAAATTTTAAGTGTCGAATAATTTATAAAATATATATTCTAAATAAATTATTCAACAAATTCAAAGTTTAAAGTAAGTAAAGAGTGAAATTAATTTAAATATTAGTTATAAAGCTCTGTTTTTACTTCAACCGGCATTAGATTATAATAAAATCAGTTAAAAATTAAATAAAATTAAAGATTTTAAAAAATAATTAAAGAATGCTATCCTTATTTATCGAAAAATTTAAAATTTAATTTAAAAAGGAGATTATTAAGTGAAAATTAATCAATTTATTTTAGTTTATAAAAATTGATTAGTTTACAAAAGTTGATCAATTAATTAGTGAAATGATCGATTTTAACAACAAAGTTTATTAATCAAATTAAACCGAAAAATTAACCGGTTCAAAGTTTTCACCGACTATATCGGTTCAATTTTTAAAATATTGCTTAAATTTGCTAGAGTGTGAAGTTTCTTTTGAATGATAATTTCCATTAAAGTTGACTACACAATTTGTATTGAACGTGAATCAATCTGGTTGACTCCAATAAGGAAAGACTTGTTTGACCAATTTTCTAAAATTCAGTAACTTTTTTGTTTTTGGAGAGTTGAAACGGTCAAGAAATGAAAGTAAAAAAAAATAATAATAAAAGGGAAAAATTGGATACACATCTTCGAGCCATCTTCATGTCACCAACGCAGTAGTTTCACAGAACACGTACGCTTCAAAATCAATCTCTCTAGTCTCTATACACGCCAAACTCATAAAAGCACGCAAACCCATATAAGAGAACCAACAAGCTCTCACCTTTCTTCGTAACGACTTAACCCTTACCTTGCCGATCCATGTTCGTACCATTCATGGCGAAACAACAGAAATCCCAGAAGGGTTTATCAGATTCGGAGTTGGTCGCCGCTCAACAGCTAATGCAGCTCAGCGACGAACAGGATAAAGAGAAGGGCACGAACAGCAAGAACAAGAACTTTGGCAGTCAAGAAGAGATTACTTCTAAAATGATTGAAGAGGCTTTGATAATCCGGTGGAGAAGGAAGAGAAGATATAGGTCTTTGGAAGGTATTTACAGACAGACAAAACCTGTGGATGTTTCAGTTGTACATTCGAAGAATACGAGGTGGTGATGAAACCTCATTGGGGTTGTCGTTTGAATAGGTAGGCTTATGACAATCTGTGTCCAATTGAGAGACTTGTTTTGCTGATTCAGAAATGTATCTTCCTCGTGAATTCTCCTCAGTTGTTGAAGAGGGTCGAGGCTTGATCATATTTTTAACAGTTAAAAGAGTACTTAGCTAAGGATTCTAAATGCTTTGTTTGTGCATTCTTTGAATGACTTAGCGAAACACTCCAACCTGAGTTTACCAAGAGTTGAATAAATTATTCGACAGATTAGAATTTATTTATATATAAAAAATTAAACTTCAGCTAATTTCGAGCTACTCGACCCAAATTTACTTGATTTGAACATAAAAAATATTAAGTTAAATGATATATATTGTTTTAAAATTTTATAATAAAAAAGAAATTATTCGAGTTCAACTCTAGTCTGAACTCAAGCTTAATCCAATCCGATATAAAATCTAATTAAATTAAGTTTATTTTATACTTATAATCGACTAATTTATATTAAAAAAACTTGTGGTTTATATATTATTGTACTATATTGGTTTCTATATTATTGTACTATATTTTGTAAACAATTTTTTTACTAATTAGAAATAAGGTTACGTAATTTTAGATCTTTTCGAATTTTACATGTTAATAAAACTTTTAGTAAAATATTATTGTCATTAAGAATGACAATAATGCAAGCACGAGCCCGTTTGACCATTGTTAGCCCGACTGAGCCTTAGATAGTAAGCCCGAGCTTGAGCCCAATTGGGCTTGAGACATTCGAGCTTGAGCCTAACGGCTAAACCCAAATTGTTTTTAATTAAAAATGTATAAAAATGACATTTGTGTTTCGCAAAACGAAATCTTTTTGATTATATATGTTGGGCTTTGGGTTGGGCCGTCTTTAGTTGTTGAAGCTTGTCGTTTGTATATCTTAAATTTAATTACTCAAATTTTTAAGAATAAAGACTGTACGTAGACTCTTGGGTCTTGATATGTACACTTCAAATTATTAAATTTAGATGAAACGGATTTGGTAGCGTAATAAGAAGATAATCATAATTCTCTTCAAAAAAAAAAGAAGATAATCATAATTTATTTATTAAAAATTTAATATCAATGAATATTAAAAAATTAATGACAAAGTGACATTTAGTTATATACAAAACAAATGAAATAATGACATATTCTTCTTATGAAAGAGCATGGCGATCAGGCCCGGTCCATTCTGATTCGAAGTCAACCAACCAGACCTAATTTGACCAAACATCTGGTCGAGTATCAAATCAAGCTCAAACTCGAATTGTCCAGATCTGACCTGATATAAAACTCGACAATTATTTTTAAAAAATCATTTTTAGTTTTTAATTAAAAAATTAAAAATCAGGTTGAATTGGGTTGAGCTGAGCTTCAAACTATCTAGTGTTCAAACGGGCCTCAACTTAGGCAGAAGCTTCCGAGCTCGGTTTAGCCTATTATCATCCTTAATTACGTGTATTTATATAAGTCTATCGATAAATAAACAATTTTATAAGTTTAATTAATATTAATTTAATTAATTTTTCTAGTTTGATTAGATCTTGAGAGCATGATCAAATCTAATTAAGGTAAATTCTTAACTTTGAATACGAGTAAATCAAATGTCATCACTAAACTCTAAATCAAATCTTGCTAAATAAGAACATTCATGTATTATATAATATACCATCACTTCATGATTCTTTTACACTGGATTGATCAAGTTCACCATCTTCAACAACAGGAAGCTTTCCACAATCATGGTGCAGAACTGCAACAATCCTTGCATAAACATACTTGTAAAAGATTGAGTCCCTCAAGTACTTCATCCACCACCTGTCGCCGCCTTGCTGCACCCTCCCTGAGATATAAGACGCCGTGATCAGTGCGGCGGTGCGCCACCTCCTTTCTCTAACATACCCATCCAAGGCTCGAACCACATCCTTGGGAACAAGTCTGCCATTTTCGATCAACGAATTGCCGATGTGCCTACCCAATACAACTGCGTCCTCTAACGCCGAACAACCACCTTGGCCTAGATCAGGAGTCATGGGATGCATGGCGTCTCCGGCCAACGTAACGTTCCCTTTGCTTAGCGTTCCGAAGATTACGTCCCATGGATACCTCAACATCAATGGAGCCCATGTCAATGATGAAACTTCAGCGTGTTGGACCACATCTAGATATGTTGAAGGGAAGTTCTTTGCGAACTTCTCAAGCACTTCTCTTTGTATTAGCTCTGGCTCTCTTGCAAGTTCTTCCCCTGAAATGAATAGAGTTAATCACATCACCTCGAAATCTGATCATCTCGGGCCAATCAGGTTTTGTCAACCCTCCCCAATCCATAACACCAATCTAAATTCAGACTGAAAAAGATCAGACCTAAGAAATATCAAAATCATTCTATATCACTAACCTTTTGGAGGAGTATGGCAAACAAAAAACCAGTAGATCTCGTTGTTATTTATACTAGCAAAACCAGCCCTTTTGCCTGCATCTGCAAATTGCTGGATTTGATGTTCAAATCCATGCCCTTGAGGATAAACCGACAATCCACGCACCGCCGATCGACCGGAATCAGCTGGTGTACTGAGTCCTAGCCAATGAGCCACAACTGAGTGCACCCCATCACAGCCTATCAAGATCTGCCATAGTCAAAAGATGAAGTGAGCTTGAAGTTCTGTTACTAATTATACTGACAATCCAAAGCTATAAGCAATGGGTTACTTGGAGAGCAAACCTTTGATTTAATGGTAGTCCCATCTTCCAAACGTACAATAACTATGGAATCATCCCCTTTGTCTTGTTTTTCTATAGACACGAGCTTTGAAGAGAAACGAATCGAATCAGGTGGAAGTTCTTGCGCCAGAGCCTCGAGCAGGGCTTTACGATGAACCAATCGTGGTCCCTGAAGCGTCCGAGTCCTGAAACCACAAATTTGGTTATCCAAACAGCTTTTGAAGATTGAAAAATCAACCAAAAGTTTCACGAATTCTAGCTCCAAACCTTGTGTTCCCACTCATGGTTACTTCTTGAATAGCTCCAGTTGCAATATTGGTCACAGATACCCTGTCAGGAACAAACAGAGGAACACAAAATAATCATCATTGGAGGATTTCTAGTAAGAATAGCGACATGGGTCACTGAGATTAAGGGCTTACTTGGAGTAAGGAGCGTAAAGGGAAGTGAGTTTGTGAGAGACACCAAGAGCATCAAGTGCAATCCAAGCATTTGGGAAGAGACCTAAGGCTGCGCCAGAAGTTCTTAGACAATCTGATCTCTCCAAGACCAAAGCTCTAATCCCAATTCTCTTCATAGCCAGAGCAGTTGCTAAACCTGCTATGCCTCCTCCAACTATCACTACTTCTTCCTCAACCCTCCTCTGCATAACCTCCATTTTTCTCTGCACTTCAATCTGGAACTGATCTTTATGGACATCTGGAAGTTCTAGATATATAGATATATAAATATATGAATGGTGATGTAACGTACGTAATGGCAATGCATAGCTATTGCATGACGTTCGAGTAGCAATTTTGGTCTAACACTACACTAAATTATACATAGAAGATTCAACGGAGTAGAAAAATTTGTATTATATTTCGGTATTTCATATATGATTTCGACCTAAAATTAATTAATTCGAAGTTAATTAAGACAGTTTAATTACAATTTAAGAATTCTTTTATTAATTAATAATATACATACAAATATAATAAAAATTTCTCAAACTAAATTTTTTACAAATCAATTATTTTATTAATCCAAACCAAACAAATGCTAATTGCATTAGGCATCATACTATATGCTAATTGTTGAACATCAACAGATGATTATTCTTAACATAATCAGTCCCCAATTCTACTCTCTTTCGTTCGATTGATCGACTTGATCGTCACTAACGATTGGAAGTTTTCCGCAATCATGATGCATAACAGCAACCATTCTAGCAAAAACATACTTGTAGAAGATGGAATCTCTCAGATATTTCATCCACCACCGTTCGCCGCCCTGCTGCACTCTCCCTGAGATATAGGACGCGATGATCAATCCGGCAACTCGCCACCTCCTTTCTCTAGCATACCCATCTAAGGCTTGAACCACATCCTTTGGAACAAGTCTACCATTTTTTATCAATGAATTGCCAATGTGCCTACCCAACACAACTGCGTCCTCTAATGCAGAACAACCACCTTGACCTAGGTCAGGAGTCATGGGATGCATAGCGTCTCCGGCCACCGTAACGTTCCCTTTGCTTAGAGTTCCAAACGTTACGTCCCATGGATACCTCAACATCAATGG
>JANQAP020000526.1:515818-532479 GCA_026874005.2 Erythroxylum coriaceum
TTGTTTCCATTCATGGTTACTTCTTGAATAGCTCCAGTTGCCACGTTGGTTACATAACCCCTACCATAAAATAAAAATTATCATCAGTGGACTATACCTATATAAACTGAACCAGTCAAATGTTAAATATTTTGTCCAATTTCTTACAGAAGTGAAAGAGACTTTGGGTGTAGAATAGCAAAACTGCAAATGGGTTTTGTTTATTTACTACAGCCTCTCTACTTTATATAGGTAAAGATGAGTATTATCATATCTCTTCAGACTCTACTTTAATGCAAGATTCAGTCTGAGTGTGATGACGACGATGATATCAATTTTATATACTTTTCTCCGACAACTTTAGATGGATTGATAGATGTTTTAATATTAAGAGCTGCTTTAGTGTTACGTTGATTAGTGTACTGTGTAGAGTTGAACTCCAGGTTGTTGCCAATCTCATATTTTAGAAATTAACACCATTTTGTCCTAACTATTAACTTCAGGTTGAATGGAGCTAAGCAAAAATTGCCAAATCTTAAATATATCAAAAATTCCAAATTTAATTAAAATTTAAATAAAATAATATCATTTTTATCGATTAATTTAAAAAAACGACGTTATTTTATCCTATCTATTAACTTTAGCTTGAATTGAACTATGCCTAAATTGTCAATTCCTAAAAATATCTACTCACTTCTTAAAATTAAGTTGAGAAAATAAGTGTTCAACACATTATTGTAATTAGAACTAAATGGTGAAAATGAAAATAACATGCATGAGGCACAATATGAGAATAGTACTAGTTCTATTGTCTTAGGAGAAACGAGGAAACAGGACTTGAGTTGGGTCTAAAATTCGATTGAGTTTGTCTCATATAGCCTAACTCAGAACTCGATCAAAGTTTTGAACAAACCAGAAACCCGACCCATGCCCGATTCTAATCTGAAAATCAATCCAAGGTGTGAGGGAAGGAGGAATGAAGTAGTCTGCTTACTTTGACAAAGGAGCATAAACAGAAGTGAGTTTGTGAGAGACACCAAGAGCATCCAGTGCGATCCAAGCATTTGGGAAGAGACTTAAAGCTGCTCCAGAAGTTCTTAGACAATCTGATCTCTCCAAGACCAAAGCCTTGATCCCAATTCTCTTCATAGCCAGAGCAGTTGCTAAACCTGCAATACCTCCTCCAATTATCACCACTTCTTCTTCCTCAGCCCTCCTCTTCATAGTCTCCATCTCTCTCTCTCTCTCTCTCTCTTCCTGATCTGGTCTGTGTTCGGAAAAGGTTGTTTATATCTATGACGTATTTTGTGTTCTAACTTCAGCTGTTTATTTATGATCAAGTGGATGCATGCAATGACATATATATATATAATATACATTGCATGGCGTCTAGCAATTTTGACCTACATAGAAGTGCCTTTGTCAAGTAATTCATATACAGAGTAGACATGGAGGTTCTTGTAGTGGTCAACATGGGCGGCTCGTCCATTCGTCACATGCATTTGCCTTTCACGTCAATTTTTGTATTCTGAGAGCCTTTTTAAGGTCTCCCTTTTATTAAAATCGATTAAGGCACGGCATGATTTTCGAGAAGCGCACCTTAGCATGCATGGTAAGAAGTTTCGTAATTTACCGGTCGGTAACGGGCATTATTTATCATATTGGCCAGAAAATAGTATAAAATAGAATATTTTGATATCGGGCTTAAATATCAACTTATTTTATTTAGTATCGGTTGATATATAATTGGTATTTAAAATAAAATGTTTTAGTATCGGGTTTAAATATTGACTTATTTCACCTAGTTCCGGTTGATATATAGTTAGTATTTTTAAAAAACTAAGGATATTTTTGAAAAAAAATGAAAATATTTTAAAAACTCGTCCACAACCAAACTCTGCTACCTTCTTCCTCTCTTTATTTTTTCTCACATTCTCTACCATCATCATCATCTCTTTTTATTATTAATATTATAATATTTAAATTTATATAGTAAATAATAGTTATATTTTTTTGTTTGACCTTTGTTTGGTTAACATCTGATGGGTTGATTTATTCAACTCAACCAGCTGAAAATTAAAAAACTCTAAAAAAGAGTGTTGTTACCCAACCAGCTAATTAAATTTGTTAGACTGACGATTGTGCCCTCATCAAAGTGCGGGTAACAAGATTGGAAAGATTTGATAAACCAAAAGGAATGTTCCCTTGAAGAGAATTGTCTTCCAAAACTAACGCCAACTTTGAGAAGCTTTCAGGAATTGGACCTGTAATATGTTGTATTCATATTTTTATAAATTATTTAAGTCATGCTCTCGTAAGTCATTTTACACATAAACAGTTAATACTAAATAACTAATTTTACTAAACATTTTTAACAAATAACTGATGTTATTCGCTGGTCAAATCAGCTTATATAATCAGCTTTCAATTATCTGCTAATATAATAAGCTAATAACTAATACAATTAGCTGATTGTCAAACAATGCCAGAATATAAAGATTATCCTCCGTATTCATACTCCCCATTAGTTATCCATTTTGAAAATAATCACCCATCTACTGTTGGGGAGTTGATATGTGATGCGGAGATATCTCATAAGGGTATTTGGCTTGGTATCAATTTCCTTGATTTTGGCACATGTTATTCCATATTTTCAGCTGAATCTTCAATTTCCTTGATCTTGACTTAATCTTCACTAGTCCTTGATTTTTGCACCTAAAAGATAATTATGAAATTAATACCTCAAATTAAGTACAAAATCAGTTAAAAATGGGAAAGATATTATGTCCAAATAATGAAAATTATAGCTTTATCAATTTTAATTACAGTCTCTAAATTTTTAAGAATAATATCATTTAACTTAAAATATAGGATCTCTATAATTCGATTTTTAAAATTTTTTGTAATAAACACATTGGTATTTATGTCTTCAAAATATAATTACTTTTTTATATTCAAAATATATATGAGAAAGAAAATATTAATAATTCTATTAAATATCAGTCTTTACATTATTTCATTAATTATATTAATAAAATTTTAATAGAGAATTTTTAATTTGATTTATCCTATTTGCATAATTTAATTAATTAATTCAATTTTTTAAAAGATAGAACACCAATATAAAATATTATACAAAAATAAGAAGTTTGTAGTTTATTATATATATACTTTTTAACTAGTAAAAATGTTATTTCCAATAGATTTACTTTAAAAAAAAAGAAAAAGGTTCTAAGATAACAATAGAAAAATTAATAAACACTTTCGAAGAGACACTGCAAGGAGAAATTCCATTCGTGGAGGATTTGCCTTTCATGTCAATTTTCGAGAAGCTTTGACATAACAACAGAGAAAAGTCAAGGTTGAAAAACTACTCTCCAATAATGCAATGTCTAGTGAAATTTGACCGCAGACAATAACTCATAACTAAGACATATGGATGGTCAAGGAAATCCTTTATTTATAGCTATTCTAGAAATGTTGGCAAGGTATTAGGAGATTAGTTTCAAGCATGTTCTTAAAGAGGGTAACTGCTGTGCAGACCAGTTAGTTACAATTACCGTGTCTTTTGGTCCTGATATTACTGTTTTACATACACCACCCATATGAGGATATGGATATGTCAGTGATTACATTCCCTATAATAGGTGTGCAGTTCGTTGGTTTTTGTTTGTTCTTTTATCCCTCGTAAACCAAAAAAAAAAGGCAATCTAATATAATTAATTATTAGAAACTTACAAGTTAGTAGTTAGTTTCTGACTTTTAGTATATGATTGGATAAGAACGAGGGGTTGGTACTGTCAAGTGTGAATTAAGAGATTAAGACTTTAATGTCTCCCTTAAAATAAGGTGAGATTGGAATATACTTATTGCTGTTGTTTCTTAGTGTCTTGGAGACCAAGAAAAATAAAATATTCAGTTCTCCATACCTTTGTCGTTTTTGGGTTGAAAAAAACCCTACATTTCAGATAAGCAATGTTCTCTTTTGGGCTAAAGGTGTAATTTACAGCTTATCGTTCTATAAAAATATCTAATTAAATTCTCACTATTATTTTTATTATCATTTTACACTTTTACAATTACTGAAATTGTACTTATTGTATCATAATATTTGCTAAAATATAATCATCATATTTTGAAAGTAATAACAGAAATAATGATAAGAACTTGTTTAAATATTTTATAAATTAACAAAAATTTAAAGAATTTTTTTTAAAAATTACATTAGTGCTTAATAAGTTCAAATTGTCAAATTGTGACATAATATAAGCTAAATTTAATATTCATATATTGAAAGCTATTAAAAACTTAACTTAGTTAAAATTTAGGGTGTTTAGAGGTCTATTTTCTTGTATTTTGGATCTCCTACGTCTATGGCATGTTTGGGTTATCTCTTATGAACATCTTATACTTACATGATTGTGTCTCGAACAAAAACAAAGTATTATATCTTGTAATTATCTACGTTTTTGGTCTAATTGCAATAAAAATAGTTCACAAAAGTGGAATACAGTTATGTTTATCAATGAGAGTAATGATGAAAGCAAGCAACTAGTTTGGCACTTTACAACATTTGAATTTGTATGTGACTATGACATGGACAATTCATATCTTAATTAAAAGAAAATTGTACAAGACGCGCCAGGTAGGGAGCGTACCTACGACATTCATTGAGCTACAGCCTACAGGCGCCTTCTATCTGTTGATCATTAAGCACAGCTAATTACCTGACGGAATAGCTTCTTTTCTTCCTCCTGTCCAAGCCTAATGAGTACTCAAGACTCATTTATCTATAGTTGACATTTTGGTCCGTACAGCTAGGCTTGGCAAATACAATAAAAAAAAAAATTAACAATATTATTTTTTAAATTTTAAATTAAAAAAATAATCAAACAAAACTGGATCCAATTGAACTTTGAACCATCCAATCCTAATCAAACTGGAGCCTGAATTCGAAATCCGATGGAACTTCGGACCAAACTTCAAACCTAGGCTAAAATTTTGGAATAGGACTCGAACCTAAGCGAAGCCAACCTATTGCCGTCCCTACGTACTTAAAATCCACGAGCAACTCAACATGACCTAAAATTGATGAGCATACTTGAATTGACTATATTTAATATCAAAGTCGAATTTATTTCTCAAATTGAGAAAACGTTGGTTTAGGATTAGGGAGGCCAACCTAAAGCCCGAAAATTCGAAGCCCCAGAAACACAACTTATTTGCTCTTCCACTAAAACAACAAACAATCACTCCAATATAACTGAAATATGAAACTCATTCAGGAACAAACCATCATTGCATGAATTCATTCTTTTGACCACAATAAGTAGTATTACATATCAGGAGAGTAATGCACAGTAAAAAGTGTATCAAAATTGTAAATGGAAAAAATTTGTAGCACAAATTACAAAGACTGGTTAACACTAGATCTCAACGTCAGAATGTTTTATAACATAACAAGATAAGAACAAAAAGAAAACATAGAATAGTAGACCTAAGCTCCAATTGACATAAACCTGAAGACTATTACCACTTCAGATTCCAATAACTTGCTGCCTCAGCTCAACTTATGAATTTAGCTTCATATTCCTGAGGTGGCTGTACATAATACGAATGAAATATCCAGTCAGAGGAACAATCAAATTATGACTAACCCAACAAAGAAGCTCTTGCCAATACATACCATGAAAATTGCTGAAATTGACCTCCGCGCAAACCATCTCATATGCATTGCACGTTGAGCTCTAGCGGCTGCATCTATACTTTCAAATCGAAGATACACATGGCCACTACTATTCCTGTAACGCAAAAAGGAAATTAAAATATAAATCATATTTTCCAAATAAAAAAAAGCAATAATCATAATGAACAACCACGCGCTCTAAAAGCTTTCACTATTACACCACTTTCAGATCTACTACTCGCAAAAAAGTAGACCCATCAATACAGAACTAAAATTTGAAACACATCAATCAGATCAGGACAGTATAATATGGTGCCATTTTGCTGCACAATCCTAAAAGATTCCAATACTAAAGGACAACCTTAAAACATATTAGGAGAATTCTACACATGGGAGCTATTATTATTACGAATATCAAAATTATTAAAGCTTCCCTGCAATTTAAATGAAAGTTATTGTTAAAAACCAGTTATAAAGAATCAATTGCAGCTCCAATGTATCCACATCATGACATAACTTCATCATGTTCACGCCTCACACGAGATATTATGGGAAGTAACTAAATACATGCCCATAAATGACAGTTGCTTTGATATTTCTCACTACCATCCAGGAAAATTTTCAAAAGAGTGGAAAGAAAAGAGATTAAATTCAAAAACTTTTGCATCTTCCATAAATATAGAAAAAATGAGTCCAAACAAAAATAACACCTAAAAGATAGGTTCAAGCATAAGATAGGTTCAAACATGTAGCTTCATCAAGCCACTTACTTGTCTACAAAAATATGTTTCACCCGGCCATACTTGGAACATTCTTCTTCCACATCTTCTTTTATGTCCAAATCAAAATCTGGTTCTGTCTGAAAATTTTACATAATAATCAGTATATAACATGATGGAGTAGAGGTGAGAAACGGAAAACGACAGACCTCAGTAGCTGGATCAAACATATTCTTCAGCAGTAAGCACTCGCTTGGTTGGCCAATAGGTTCATAAGCTGGGGGAGGGAAAACTTGCCCTGGAAGTGTTGCTGCTCCAATGGTAGCTTGCCCTGGGATGGGTAAGTTAATGGCTTGCTGAGCTGGAGCTGAGCCATTAAGCACAGGTACTCCAAGAGAGCCTGCGATACTGAGGAAAGAAAGAAACATAAGCATATGAACAAGCAGTCCAATGAAAAAACTGAAGTACCCTCGTATCAAAAACCAACCTGGTGGCAATACCAGTACGATCCAGTTTCTGCATAAGCAATGCCCTTGATTGGGCATTCAAAGCCTGTACAGAAAAACAATACAACATCTTCAATAAAAGCTTCATTTTCATCCATTGAAGATTCTACAAGGGCAACATAATGAAGAACTTTGACTCGCAAACATATGGCACCATATTTCATCTTGACATCTAAAAGCAAAGAGAATCAATTAGTGCTTGATAAATGTACTGGTCAAATGTGGTGGTCATAATTTACAAGCAATTTAACAAGACAGAAAGAAATGGTAGATGAATAAAAAATTCATCCTTCTGCACTATGATGTAGTCTAAAGATCTCTTTGTACTCATCTTCATATTCGCAAACTGAAGTATATGGCACATCAGTTTCACTTTTACAGCTTTAAAGTCTAAATGCATCTACCCGATACAGATTGCAACAATTGCTCTCAAAGCATCATATTATGTGCCTAAACATTGGGGGGGAAAAAAACTCCCAATGGAGTCATGATGTATCATAGTATAATATAACAAAAAAAAATCACCATTAAAAAAAGTCAAGCATCAAGCCATGGAAAGATATAGAAGTCAAAATATATGCATTAACATGAGAATTCTTGACTCACCAAACCACCACCTTCATCATCATCAAAGTCTGCAGATTTTGCAGCTGTATCTTGCTGTCCACCATGTTCAGTAACAGAGGAAACCTGGAGTTCATAAGCAATATATCAGGGCTCTGACCATAAAAATAGTGCAGGCAGCAAGGTGAAGCAGCAGTAGAAACAGAAACAATAGTTAAAAAGATAAAAGCTTCAAGTATAAGCTAACCTTAATGGTTCGTCCGGCAATCTCCAATTTTCCATTCAAAGCAATTTGGGCTGCCTTTGCATTCTCAACTTGGGCAAACTGTAGAAGAATGTACGAGTAAATAAAACAATCAAACCAAATTGTGGTTGGAATTCTTCTAATTCTAACAGTAATCAAACAAGTTATCACTGACTTGAACAAACCCGAAACCTTTGCACTGGCCTGTCTCAAGGTCAAGTGGCAGTTGCACAAGCTCCACAGTACCAAATGGTTCAAAAAGCTGGACAAATACAAGGAAAGACACTGTTAGACGAATTAGTCTTTCCAACAATACCAACTTCCTATATTTTATACTAAAATTAGCCAAACCAGGACAAGATGTCTCAGCACTGTCTTAGCAAAATAAGGATAAAATTTTCTTTCTTATTTGTTACCTGTCTAAGCTGCATTTCTGTCATGTTAAAGTGTAAATTCCCAACATAAAGTTTTCTATCAACTGGTCCATATGGTCCAGCAACACCACCTGTGCCAGCAGCAGAAGCAGTACTTTGAACAAGATTCTTTTCAGCCTCAGATGGTTTAACCATTACAGGTTGCCCGAGAAGTAGTTGTCCAGAGAGAGCTATAGCCATTGGAACGGACATTGCATCATAAAATTCAATGTACCTGAAGTTTCAATGATGCATTACGGTTAACTTGTTAGCACACAACAGATTAAAGAAGTCACAATCACAACTTATAAAGGATAAGGCTACAGCAAAGAGAAGTGGGGGGGCACAAGAACTCTGAGAAGCCCAAGCTGAGTTTCTTTTGCTGAATCTGATCCCCAAGTAATAGAATTTGTTAGCTCATCATATTAAACATAAGGAATAAGAGCAACACAACATGAGCGCAGCCTTGTAAAAAGAGCACAAGATAATGCCACATAGCCCCATTTTGACATCAGACACACATGTCAAGAGAGATTGTGATCCCCAAGAAAAATACTATCAAAATGACAACAAGTTGGGTGAGGAAATTTAAGCCCAACAAACCCATTATAAGTTGAAGCCAGTGTCCTCCATGTTTCATTTAGAAAATACTCGGGAAACATAATGTGAAATAAAAGAAACATAAGTTTATGTTGTCTACCTTGTGTGGGCTGCATGAATTGATTAAACATGAGTGCAAGGTAATCCCATCATCTCTCATCATTATCGCATTGCTAGTGCATTCAAGAATATTGTTAAACATGATTCTAGAAATCAATATGCTATTAGCTACTTTGCCAGATTACATGCACACAGTTCACTTATAGTTAAGCAGAAGGAACATACCCAACTCCCTTAGACCTTCTAGAATTCCTGTCCATTATCAGACGAACATCCCTCACCTGAAAATTAAAGGAAGATTATCTTCGGCCACAATGAAAGTGCAGTTTAATAGCATCAAGAAACTTCAGGTGTACATATTACTGGCACCTATCTGATGGTGCCTAAGATTACTGAAGGGATGTGCACGTGTTAATTCACCCTACACATAAAGAATGTTGAGACACAAAAAAGCCTTTATACTACCCAAAACTGCAACAGAGTACCATCTTATGGTAAAGAGACAATTAAAAAAATGCACGCACTTTTATGCAATATCTCCAATGATTCTGAGAATGCAGCAACAAGTAAGAATATTCAAACCAAAATAATGACCAAAGACCATAATCAAATTACCTGCACATATTTTAAACCTACATATTTGAACCACAACTAAAAAGGGAATCGAGCTAACCTTGCCAGCTTTTGAGAAGAACTCATAAACATCTCTCTCAGTTGCTTTCAGAGGCATCTGAAATCACCAATTAATAAGGAAGCATTATAAAAAGGAATACATGCGACAAAATCCAAAAGGTTCAAGACTTGACAAATATGTAAAAGAAAGAGGAACAGAACATCCACCTGATATGCGAACACAGTTCTCTGATCTCTTTCTGGATCAGCCTCAGGCTCTATTGCTTCTTTCTTTTCTTTAAATCGCCTGTAACCCAAAAATTCCAAACAGTAATTAGAAAAGTCCAGAGGTAATCAACAATTTGGTATTAGCTGACCAATCCTACAATCAGAACATAAGCTAGAAAGCTAGGTACTCTATTATGATACAGGAATATTTTGATAGTAAATTTTCCTGATAGTCCATTACCATAATGTATCCTAGAATATAATTGACATAATATCCTATTAATGGGAGGGGATATGAATAATACATGATGAAGCTAATAACTGCATATGGCAACGCAATACATGATGGTATAGCATGAATCAATCCAACATTGTCCTACAGAGCAGTTAATCATTTTGCCAAGTACCACCAACTCTACGTATAATCAATCCAAAGTCTAAAGATTCCATTTCTGTTAGCAAACTAATAAAATAGGTATCTGAAAATACCCATTTTCCATTGCACATAAAGGGCGTTATTCACATTCTTCAACAATATCATATTGAGTTGACCACGATTAATACATGATATAAGGCTAGCTAGTCATGTGTGCTAACCAAGATAAACATGAGATAAGATAATCATCCTTCTAAATGTTGTACACAATCTTATATTGCACTATTGAGTATAATCTAGCCTACGCAACAAACAGACATTAAGCTTTATTCAAAGACAGAACAATACACCTAACAGATCATTGATATCAAACAAACATCCATCTTTGAATTGTTGCCACCACAAAGACGAACATTACCATCAACATAAGAAGAGCAAATGATATGAACTTTTGGTTTTATCATCGCTAGCCAAGCATGAGACTAAAAACACTTTATGGATCCTAGATTTGGAATCTCAGTTACAAATATCTACCATCAATAAATTTGGTGAAAGCAAGGGATCGTAACTCTTTAATTCTAGTTCAAACCATTTTTGGAAGGAGCAGGCATAGATTCTAGTTGTAATTTGCTTTACACCGTAAATAATCCAAGACGGTATTCTAATGGAAGATCAAATTCAACATGCAGATCAAGAAAGAGAACGAAGATGGCAGACATTAGATCACTCACACTGATATCACGACATAATAAAATAGGAAATGGAACCTCTGAATCCTGAAATAGTTGTTCCAATTAAGTAATAATCAAATGACGAAAAGAATACAAGCAACACCTGTTGTCTCTGAGTTCAAGTTCTCTTTCCCTCTCTCGAATCTCCCTTTCTTTGTCACGATCAATCTCTTGCCTCCTCGACTTGCTCGTACTTCTGCTCCTATCTCTCCTCGGCTTGCTCGTACTTCTGCTCCTATCTCTCCTCGACTTGCTCCTACTTCTGCTTCTATCTCTTCTCGACCTGCTTCTGCTTCTCTCCCTATCTTCTTCCCCCTCTCGCTCCTTCTCCTTTCTCTCTTTTTTTTCACGTTCCCTATCTCTCTCTTTCTCCTTTTCCCTTTCTCTCTCTTTCCTTTCCCTCTCTCGATCCTTGTCTTTCTCTCTATGACTGCTCCTCTCTCGATCCTTATCTTCCCGGCTACGTCTCTCCCTATCTCTCTCCTTCTCTCTGTCCCTGTCTCTATCCCTGTCCCTGTCTCTATCTCTCCGGTGCCGATCCTTATCCTTTTCGCGGCCAGACTTCTCGCCGCTGCCGTTCTCCTCCTCGACTCGAGACTTCTTACCTCTTCGCTCCTCCTCGTAATCAATGTCCGCATCATCATCATCTACGTCTCGCTTCCGGTAACTCCTCTCGCTCTTCTCGTCTCTCTCCTGCTGCTGCTGCTTCTTCTTCTTCTTCGAGCCTTCTCGATCCTCCGCTTCTTCCACTGTCTTCTCCAGATACTCGATCTCGTCGAACTCCATACTTCTCTCCCCAAGGCGCTTTGAGTGTGACCTTGAAGGATTGGGGATTCTCTAGGGTTTGGTTTTGGAGCTTTGGAACTGAAGACCTTTGGTGTGAAATTAGAAATCTGATAGTTAGGGTTTTGCTCGGGGTTTCTAGAAGGGAGTGAGGGGCTCAGGACCTTTTGAGTTCAATTTGTTCTTTTCTCTCATATCTTGAATCTTGGACTTGAACGTAATTTCCTCAAAGTACAAGGATTCATTCATAGAAATCGTTAAAATGTAATAAGTCATTCAGTGTTAATTTTAAAAGTTTTATTATTTTTAGACATTAAACTTTTTTTAGTGTAATTTTTATATATCATGAGTTAGTAATAACTATAATTATTAATATTTTAAAAACTGAACCATCTCGTGTGATTTAATAATAAAAATTTTGAATTTATTAATTTTTCAATTTAGTTTATTAAAAATTGATCAGTTTATTAATCAATCGGTTAATTTTCGTAAACTAATCAATTCTTAATTAAAATTTATTTTTTTCGATCTATCAAAATAATCGTCTTTAGTAATTTTTCATATTCTTTTATTTTATTCAATATTTAACTAATTTTATGATAATTTAATACTCGTTAAATTTTTTAGACCTTAAACTTTTTACCTTATTAATTTATTTTTCGGTGTGATTTTAAAGACATTGGTAACCATAATATTTTTTAAAAATATAAATCTTGATCTTACAAATAAATTTTTGTAAAAAGCATTTTCCTATAAAATTCATAAATTTTCGATAATTAAACCTCTAGAATTAGGTTAGCTGTTAACATAAAATGTAGAAAAAAATAGAGAATTTTTATTAGTTGAAAAATCGGATTGCCTAACTCAACCCAATCTTAAATCAGTAAGTCAATTTTAAATTAACTCAATCTCCAGTCAAACTTAGATTAAAAGAACCGGCCTTAATGACCGTAGAGATGTCAATAAGTCAAACTGAACCTGGGCTGCCTGTGACCCAACCCATGGCCCGACCTATGGCCCAACGAGTCATGTGTGAGCCAGGCCAACCAGGCCCGTCATTTAAAAACAAAAAACTTCTAAAATTACGTCGTTTTGGCTAACCACGATCGGCTCATTACCCGCCTATGACCGAATCAACCCAGGCCAAAATCAGATCAGGCCGGATCATTTTTGACATCTCTAAATAACCGGAATGCATTTACCAAAACTACGTGGTTATGGTTTATAAACTTTAAGAAATTTAATATTATGTTGCAACGTACAAAACATCACCTTCCTTTCCCAATAAATTGATCACTAGAACGATATTATTACAACAATTGCTTATAAAACGATAATTACAAGAGTGCACTAAAAGCATAAGATCCCATTTTCCCTACAAAGGTCTCTGAAATAAGCAACGAATATCGAACTTACAATCATAACAGAGTTCATAGAGGCAGTATCAATTCAAACAATTACATTCTCTTGATTCTTATGTCATTACACCATCCTGTTCAAAGGGATTCTTTCACTTTGTCGACTGACCGGTTCCTGAGGAGAAATCATCTTCGGCATTGTCATACCCCCGGATACGATGATCTCTGCAATGTTGCCAAGAATGTAAGAGGATCATGATTCAGTCTTGTGAGAAGAAAAAGGACCAAAAGAGTATCACTTGCAGATTACCGTTCTGAGACAAATCCTCTCACTGAGCACCAAGATTAGTACTTTAAATGAATTTCAGATTGATAGTCTCTCTAAAACTTTTACAGCTCTACTTGTAAACAAAGAATCTCACCATATCACTCAAAGTTACCACAGCTGTTTAGAGAGAGTGTACATAGTTGTTGCTAGTACTGAAACAAGTTAAATTTCCTTTTAGAGAGCACATGCATCGCTTAACACAAAGGAGGCATCAGCTTTAGGATTATCCATAACAGTTGCACTTAGACTATTTATCGATGCAAACTTGTAGATTGTTCAATCATTTAGTCCAAACCAGGAGGTGAAACATTTAGTGTTGATTTGGTCTTTTCAGAGCAAAGAATGCTTACACATGATAAAAAGAAGAGAAAATAATAGCAATTTAGTAAAAAATCCAAAGATTAATCAAACATCCTGAGGTTCTCTCGTACAAATTTAACATTTCATTCATCTTTCACATTTCTTTCTGATAAGTAGAGAGCAGAAGGCAAAAAACAAGAACCAACAGCTTCAGTTAAAACAATAAAACATACCTATCCCTTCTCTGATGGATAGATTTGGTCTAATAATGTCCTTTGAGTTCACCAGGAATATATCCCCAATGTATAAATGGTTAGTGGGAACAAAAACACTACATAACTCCTCATCATCATTCTCTCTCTGTAGTCAACCAACAAATACAATCAGAAACCCAATGAAACTACTAAAAAGGCATAAAATAAAGTGGATTAGAAATGTTCAGAGCAATAGAATTATGATGGCACAGTGCTTCGAAAAACACAAATTGGGAATGATCACCTACTAGGAAAAAAGAGAACCCACCAGTCCCAAACATAAAGGCAATAAAATAACAGCTTAATACCGCCATAAATTAGAAAGATTATTAGGTAACCAAATCATGGATCGAGCAAGATACGAGAGAATTTGGAATTTGGTATGGATTAGAGTGCTTCAAGGGATCAACAAATCTAGGTACATCAATCTCTAGCAAGATATAAATTGCAGAATCCATACCTGAAGGATAACTGTTGATGTTATAAAGCCAAAGGCATATTCACCCACACGTGGATGACGGATTATTGCGACCTCCTTGAAAGCAGTAGTATTCTGATCTGAGGAGAAGAAATGGATAAATCAAATTAATTTTCAAGCAGTCTCACTGCAATTGGGATATCACGGGGGAAACAAGGCCTGTCTAGAAAAATCATAAGAGGTTCCAGGAATTCAAAATTGATCCAAGTCAATGACTACATATGCTGTCTTTTCTATGACTGTGACAAGCAAAATGTTCACCAAACTTAACACAGAATGGTAATTTTATTTTAGAGGATCAAAAAATTGCAGCAACAGTGCATATTGCCATAGTAACTAGAAAAGATGACGTACAGCCAGAATTAAAATGCCATCATCTCTGATATGTTTCATAGTTACAATTTGAGATTCTATGACAAACCAAAGACAAGTCTGTGATATATTATGACCGTTAAACACAACTTAGAAAAAGTTTTGCATTTTTTTCTTTTCACGTGCACAAAGAAATGGCAAGTCATATAACACTTGGTAGTACAATAACTAGAGTGAAGCCCAAGAATTAAGATAAGTCAGTACAGTGAAAAGCTCATGAATGAGAGTAACCCGATTATAGTAACGTAAAGTGCCAATAGCATGTAGATCACTTCCTCCACTGTGTTATTCATGAATGTGTCAGAATTACAAGAAGAAATTTCTGTCCTGCCCAGCAAAGTAATCCTGAATGGACTTTTAATTTCCATATCAATTTATGCAATTATGGAAAGAATGTTGAACATAACCTGGAGACACTGCAGAGCTTATTTGTTTGGAAGCTGAATACAAATGCCTGATAAAGGGCATCTTTTTTATAAACCACTCGCCAATCCAGAAAATGGTGGAACCAATCCATGAGGAAACAAACACACCAACCAAGAATACAAATACAAGGGATGTGAGAAAACCAAGTCCTGCATCGGAAAACACGGTATTATTATAAGAGGCTTAACCACATACATCTTAAAGAAATCATCTTCCTTGAGCTTTCCAGTGAAACAACACTCGAGGCTGTTATAACTCTGTGAGTGAACAATAATAATTCATACGATACCAAAACACAACAACATCCATAACACAAAACAGAGGCCCCAAAGTACAAATGTAGAACTTACCAAATATATCAATGCCAAGCTTTTCATACAGGGGACTAAAGAAACCATCAACAAACTGAATAAGCCACCAAGTTACAAAGAACGTCACAGCTATTGGGAAAAGTACCACACTGCAATTTTCGAAGTCAACACAATATTAAGTTTCGGAGGCAAAATCAGATCTTTACAGCAGTCTAGCAAATTAATTAACATATTTACCATCCAGTCATGAACTTCTTTGAGATCCAACTTTGGAGAATAAAACAACAAGCCTGTCCAAAAATAATCGGAATAAGGATCAATTACTACATCTTGATTAAATCTGAGAAGTTCCCAAAATTCGTAAACACAAGTTACTGAACAAACAGTCAACGACAGTACGAAAATAGTCCTTTTAGGAACTGGGTATCAGAGATTGCTTGCAAATAATGCCAAATAAGATCCCAGCCAACAAATTAGACAAAACCGATGTCCAAAAAAACAACAAGAGACATCCATAGTCCACAAATCCATGAATTGCTGAAACTATCAACAACATTTATGGCGTAAGATGGAACCTCGCGAGTGGAGGAATTGGAGGAGGTAGGGGGAGACTTGTCGGGATCCTCGGGATCATCGTGGGTGTTGTCGGGGCGGCTCAACGGAACGGATGTCGAGTCTTTATCTTCCGCCATCTTCTAGCTTTGTCTCCGGTTGATTCAGTTGAATCAAATTTGGGTTGACTGAGCTTGATTGAGAAGTAATCGACTAAGAAAAGTGTGGAAAATGAGTGGATATTTGATTTGGCTTCGAAGCGACATTACCTAATTGGGTCATTTATTTTACCTCAGCCTTCAAGGAGAAGACTATATTTTGACTTTCTTTTTTCTGTTTGTTTTTTGAAATTGAAGCAAATGACATGCCAGATCTACCTTGTGCAGGGGTCTTACTTGAATTCACCTAGTTGGGTGACTTGGGTCATACGTAGCATGGCAAAAGGAGTTTGGTTTAGCTCGACTCGGTTTGGTTTTGAATATAACTAAAATTTAGATTAAGTTTTTATTTGTTTTTATTTTTATTTTTATTTTTATTTTTAAATTCGGTAAAAAAAAATTTTGTTTGAATTTTTTGTTTCTGTTTTCAGTTTTGATTTTTTCTATTTTCAAAAATTATAAAAGTCATAAAAATGTGATTTTTTATTTTTTGTTTTCGTTTTTTATTTACGATGAATTAAATATGTATTATTTAATTTATTAACTTTTAATAAGAATTATGAATAATTTAATTTTATATTATATATTTAATTAATTAAAATTATGAATATTTAAATTTTACT